>JARJDX010029852.1:0-13163 GCA_030264735.1 Gymnusa sp. GC000175 | reverse complement strand
AAGTAATTAGAAAAAACTCTGGTTGCGATAAGGAACTGAAGGGAAAAGTGTAGTAAAAATTTCGTTTTTTGTGGGTAAAAATAAATTTTTTTGGGGTCAAAAATAAAGGCGTCTTCGGAAAATTGATTCTCTTTCGTCGAATTATGATGGAATTAGTTTAAAAAATGCACGGGGGTGGCGTGCAACCTTTGTTTTGTCTTTCTCGAAAATCGCGAAAAAAAAATTTGAATTTTACAAATTCGAAGCTGGAAAACAAAAATGAAATTCAAAAATGTACAACCATGGAATTATAGCCCGTTTTATTGTGAACACGATGAAGAAGCGAGTCATCACCTTTAAAACTAAAGGAGGTAAAAACGCTGGCCTGAACCCCTGCAGACCCTCAAAAACAAAAGAAATTTTTTTCTACCCTTAAATATTTAAACAAATGCCGTTCTCGAGATATGGCGTCGCGACGCCAAATTTCAAAAGCTGGACACCTTACCGTTTGCCGTAGAGCGTTGTATACCCCCCTAAGCACTAAAGCTATTAAGGGTCTATCGCGCCAGGAGTTTAAAAAAAATCCAGCTTTTCCGGTTTAGGATATCTCGAAGTTATAAGTTTTGCATAGTTTCAAAAGCGCCCCCAACACGTTTGAAAAAAATCGCAAATGAAGTCGACTTCTCGGGGTCTGACGATTTCGTGTAAATGTACATTTTTGCAGATCTTTAGATGTTCTACAAAAAATAATTTAAAATTTTTTTGATCCGGGTTACCCTTTCGGATGTAGCGTCATTTGTTTTTTCAACTTTAAAGGCATCGCGACGCCAAACGAAGCGTTGTAATGTATTTTAAAAAAAAGCGTTGCATAGCACTTATCGCGTTTTTTTACACCCCAATAGGAATTTTCTTAAATATATTTCTGCGGAGGTCAAAAGGGCCAAAAACCTCTTTTTTAACAAAAAAATTTCAATAATTTTGTTAACCTTTTTTATGACCGAGGAACGTCGAGTCAAATGTATTATTTATAGATTATTAGACGAACTTAAATTTTTACATGTAAATTTTTTCGATCAGAGTTACTGTTTTTGAGATACTGTCAATAGTTCATTTAATTTTTTCAAATTTAAGAGCGTCACGACGCCAAACCATACGTCGTAAGATATTTTTGAAAAAAGCTTCAGATATCACCAAAAAAGTACTTTAATTCCTTGAAAGAAAATTTTCCGGTATAATTTTCTGCGGTGGCGAAAAAAGCCGAAATCCCGCTTTTTGCATTTTCACAATTTTTTCCAATTTTGACCCCCTGTATGTTACCGGAGAATGTCAAACCATGAGACTTTTTTATGGACCGTAGGACGATATTTCATGTTTACATAGAAATTTTTTCGATTCGACTTACTATTTCGAAGATATCGTCGTTTGTTTTTTCAATTTTTAAGGCGTCGCGACGCCCAACGAAGCGTCTTAAAAAATTTTCAAATGCGTTTTTAAAGAGGAGATATTTAGTTCCTTAGGTGGTTTAAGAGACGATCTCCACGGCTATCGCCGAGTCGGTCAAAAATAATAAATAATTTTTGTAAGGAGAAGGGGAAGTCGATTTAGTAGAATAGGGAATGATGATTCGACTTAGTAAAGTTGGACTCTAGTTTAAAGAAGATGAGGTCCACTGCTTTACGCCTCAAATCTTTCCATATTTTTTGTAATTAGAGCGCCACCTACGATGATTGCTGAAAAGTTTTCTTGGAAAAAGTTATGGTTTGCACCAAGGTAGGACGAAATTTTAAATTTGCTAAAGGAGACCTCCAAATTTTAATCCATATTCGTATTTTGAAAAATATATAAGTTTTATCTTAAACACTTGTTTGTAATCAACTTGTAATGAGCGTATCGTGCTTCTTATATACAGTGCTTTTCAATTGACGTTCTCCTTTTGTCAATTATATTTCCCTATTTTTCAAATGACTTTCCCATTTGAAATATAATGTCAATGTGTCAGATATGGAAACTCATTTGAGAAGTAGGGAAATATAATTGACAAAAGGGGAACGTCAATTGAAAAGCACTGTATTAAAGTATCAAATACCACTAAATTACGAAAAATAAGGAAAAGGCGTGGGCAGGTGAAAAACCTATACTTTTAGAGTCATAGTGGCATCTTAATTTTTAAATTATGAGGTTGCAATAAAAAAAAAGAATCCTATAGTACATTTGAACCAGTACATTAATATTAATATAATAGGCGCAGCAAGATCTAACTTATAAAAGTCGAAAGTTTATCTTCCTGACTAACACACCCAGATTGAGATACTATACATTTCCAACTCCCATATTTTCTTTCATTTTGTGTCAGATAAGGAAAACGCGCGAGACTTTGAGTTATCGACATGAGATCCCCATCGTATGTTTTTTTCTTTATATTCCTGAAAATTGTAGCCGTGCGAATTGAATTATACATCATTTGTTGTTTTAATTAAAATAGTTGATGGTGCGCAAGTAAAGGGCGTCTTTCGCAGAGATTTTAATAACGTTCTTTTCCACAGAGCACTTTCCCGACGTTCATTAACTTGGTATTATCTTGTCTTTTTTGTGTTGGGTCCATTAAAGACTTTCACGTCATAATTTCCAACTCTATTATTGGCATTCTTTACGAAGTCTTTATATTATTCCCAAAAAACATTGCATTAAAGTGCATCATTTATAACGCGACAATTCAAAAACACATTCTGCCCGGGAGTAAAACTACTTTTGCAAGAAATATTGGACGTTTTTAAAATTAATATTTGTTACGGTTGCTTCATAAATCAATTTTATATCGCGTCGTGGATACATCAGTCGAGTCACGTAAATTGGAAATGACTAACAGAACGAACTAAATTAAGATACAGCGGAATACTAATAGAAACACAATCTCTTCTTTAATCTTCTTCCAAAGCTTGAAAAGCTGACTTGGGGAATTTCTGCTGAGGCTCAATCAATTAACGAATTCTTAATAAGCGCGTATAGAAATTCAAAGCCTCTTATTAGCTCTAAACAGCTTGAAAAATGCCCCTAGGGAAATGTATTTAATTGAATTAATTGCGAAAAAATGTAAATTTAATGTTAACAACCTCATACGGAGCTAATAAAGGTGGAGTAAGCAACGAGATTTACAAGGCTTTTAAACAAATTAGCTTACTTACAATAGTGTGGTATATATTTTAAGGAAATAATATTTCTCCTAAGAATTTACATCCTTCCTTTGCTCGGCGTAATTTATAAAGCACAAAAATTCAGCGTCGATTTCAATTTGCATTGCCACAGAAGTCATCAAACTAAACATCGATGAAAGCGCTGAAAAACAATTAAATTTTAATGAAATATTAATGAGAATTTAACGCGGAGATTTTCGTTGCTGCTCATTCTCATTAGCTTTTCTAAATTCCGAGAATACAGCCGCTCTCTTTAAAAGCAACGGGGGCAGTCTGCTCTCAATTATAACCAGCTTTTCGGGTAACCCCCAGCTTACGAAAATCGTTTATCTGTATTAATACAATTATTTTCGTCATTAAAAACATTAAACGCCATCACAATGTGTTGGAAGAACTTTTTTCTTTTATTTCTTTCAGCATCAAGCACTAAGTTGTTCTTTGGAAAATATTTCCTTGCCATCTATTATGTGCTCAAACGCTTGGCTTATCTTAATTAAAGTCTAAAGTTAATCCGGGGGAGTCTTAGATGAGAGAAACTGATATTTAAAACACGTGTCATGTTAAAATCAATATTTTACTGTTGGATTTATGAAAAATTACAATCTAAGTCGCTTACATTTTATTTTAATAATAATTAATTCATAAATTATAAGAAATTTATCAAAAAAATTGCTTAGTTATACATAATTTAGAAAGAAGTGAATATTTGTTTTTTACTTTGAGTTTTTATTTGAAACATTTTTTTCTCTTTGGGAGTTAGGCATGCCGTGAATGTTAGATTAGGTTAGGTTGGGTTAGGTTAGGTTGGGTTGGGATAGGTTAGGTTAGGTTACTAAGAATCAAAAACGTTGACATCATATAAAAATTAAAAAAGAATTGTGAAAAATTCGAAAATTTCGATTTTGTAAAAACAATAAGGGTTTTTTAAAAACGGACAACGCCACTGTTAAAGGATCAAAAAGACTCCAAGAAAACCAAATTTTAGCCAAATTGAACAATTTTTGTATTTTCGTCAAAAACACAAAAATTTACAGGGGGGACCGTTATATTTTTTCACAAAATTGAAAATTTCTTTTTATGTGAAAACGAAAAGGATTTTTTGAAAACGGACAACGCCACTGTAAAGAGGTTAAAAAAGGCCACAAAAAAACCAAACGCACAAATTTTGGATTTTTGTCAAAAATGAAAAAATTTACAGGACGGACCGTTAACTTTTTTTCACACAATCGAAAATTTCGTTTTTTGTGTAAACGGTAAGGATTTTTTAAAAACGGACAACGCCACTGTAAAGAGGATGAAAAAGACCACAAGAAAACCAAACGGACAAATTTTGGATTTTTGTCAAAAACGAAAAAATTCACAGGAGCGACCGTTGAATTTTTTCACAAAATTGAAAATTTCGTTTTTTGTGTGAACGGTAAGGATTTTTTGAAATCGAACAACGCTACTTTAAAGAGGATTAAAAACATTATAAGAAAACAAAAAATTGCAAAATTACTATACCATCTCCAGACGAAAAAGTAAAAGGAAACAGAAAATCTTCATCATTCTTGTTAGACGTTTAGTTCAGTACTACTTCAGAGTGCCGATTCGTTTAATAACATATACTACACTAGTTCTTTCAAAATCTTCATCATTCATAAGATGTACATAATTTATCGGGCTTTGTTTATTTTTAGCTGTTACGATTTTGAGCTACTTGCATTCCGTTTCCTCGAATCCTCTTGTTAACATCAGTCAACTTGGTTAAAGATCGTTTCTCGTCGCCCGCATCTTTCTTGTTCTAAGTATGGACCAGAGGGATTACAAGTAAAATTCTCTGCAGATTGTCCTATATTCTGCCATTATCACGGCGTCATCGGCATTGCATACTATCTTTACTTCCCCTTTGTTTGTCCCAAACCCTCACCAGATCTCTTGACGTGTATTATCCGATCAATAATGGTGTTAAATAGGAGAAGACCTAGCGAATTTTCTGTCCAATTCCAGTTGGTACTGGTAGATCTTCGGTTTTGTTGTTATTAACTTTTATTTGCGTCATTGTGTTCGTGTTTAGTTTTTCGATTATGTTATAATGGTGCTGAATAGGAGAAGACTTAGCGAATTTTTCTGTCCAATTCCAGTTGGTATAGTTAGATCTTCGGTTCTGTTTTTATTAACTTTTATTTGCGTCGTTGTATGAGTGTTTAGTTTTTCGATTGTGTTAGCTACTTCTGTGGGTAAATTACCATCTTCGAGCACTTTTAGTTCTTCATTTAATTTGACTTGGTCGTACGCTTCGGTTTAATAAATAAAACACATAAAGCTGGTGTATTTTACTCTATTGATATTTCCTGTAACTGTTTTATTGTAAATATGACATCAATGGTTGGTCTGTTTTTCCTAAAGCCTTGTTATTCTTCATACTTGAGAATTACTATCTTCGAGGCTTCGTTTTATGGCTAAAACCTTCTCTGGTCCGGAGTTAGATGAGAAATCATGTAACTCCAGTAGTTCAGAATCCACGCTAAACTGTAGGTCCACCTGTAATGTAAGTTGCCAGCATTACAGGCAGAGAAGAGACTATGCACCAGGAGTGGCGTCCTAAGCTGACAAGGACACCGGATAAATCTTCTTAGGTATATTAAAATTAAAAAACTGTTAAAGATAATTTGGATCCAATTTCAGAATCTCTACAAGCATCAAATTTTATCATAAAAACATTTAAAATACCCACAATTTCGTGCTAGTTTTCAAAATTCTTTTAATCTTCTTTTACTCGATTTGACAAAAAACAAATTAGTTATATCTCCATGTAACTAAAGATTCTATTTTTTTATTTAGATACATTTGCAAGTAAACCAATAATAGCATTCTGAAAATGAATAATATCTTGCATCTTAACTTTAACTCAGGAAAGAATTAGATTTAGAAGTAGTTTTATCATTAAATTTAGGATAGCAAAAAAAAAGTTTCCGGAAACTCAATAAATCAAGTAATGGACTTTATTATCTGAATTATTTCGTGTGTAACTTTAAAAATTATTTCTGCCAGCAGCATTTTTATATTTAGTTTTGTGGCTGTATAAGTTCAAAGACGATATTGGAGCTTTAATAAATCAAAACTTTGGGTGCAATAAAATTTCACACGACGCTGGTCGCCCAGACTATGTCCCTGATTTATTTCCTCCGATCGTTGCAGATTTAACTGTGGCCTTAACAAAATTCAGCTCACTTGGGGTTAAAATGTAATATAATTACCTCTGGGGATGTGTTCGTTAAAATTTTCGTAATTTAATATTCATAATTTAATACCTCTCCATCTTTACAGTAAATACGCTTTTTGCTTTATGCAATTAAATCCAAAAATTGATTTAGAATTTTTTTGTTTTATAGGTAGCGGACAGCAACAGCACGAAACTCCAGCATTCACAATAAATCTCAATTCTTCAGTGTCGCCGTTAAATGCATCGCCAACGAACACGGAATGCGCGCAATACATTCGTAAACAAGTTTTATCAGCTGAAATTCTCCGAGGACTTCCATTGAACAACGAGTACGAGTTAATACCGTTCAATCATTTCACGTACACAAGGGTCTACCCCATAGATTTAGGTTTGGGCAAGAGGGTGGTGGAGAAACCGATCGGTTTTAAAAGAAAGGACTTAATGGAGGCATTAACTAAAGCTTTAGATGTTCTGAATAAAAATATAACCGTTAACGATGTGAAGCTTTCGAGATATGTCTTGGACGATTTTTTGGAAGGGATTTATCGTACTGAACCCACAACTGGGACGCAATACGAATTGTATTTTCGCACTAGAGGGGCGAAAAATAATTTGGATCATCATCACATTAGTGGGTTTATTAAGGTGGTGTTGATGCGGCCCTTCGCGCCGTTACAAACGATTAGTTCGTTGGGATTGGCGGGGCCTAAAGAGAAGGAGCTTATACATATAATTTTGCCCTTATCAGGACGCACGGCGACTTTTCAAAGTTTTATGGATAAGTTCGTGAAGATTGGGTTGAAAAATGATAGACGTGTTCATTTAACGGTGGTTTATTTTGGGGAGGAGGGTTTGTCGGAGGCGCGAAGTATTATGTCAAGGGTTTTAATGACAAAAAATAGTGGGGGTAGTGCTAATAACTTGCGACTGTTGGCGTTGAATGAAACTTTTTCAAGGGGGAAAGGTTTAAGAGTTGGGGCAGAACGTGTGTGGAGCGCTGATGGACAAAATGATAAAAAAGATGTTTTGTTGTTCATGTGCGATGTGGACGTTGTTTTTAGTGCGCGGTTTTTGGATAGGTGCAGGTGGAACACACAGCCGGGGAAGAAAGTTTATTACCCCGTTGTGTTTAGTTTGTACAATCCGCACGTCGTTTACACGCTTCAAGGCAGGGACGTTCCGTCTGAAAACGACCAACTCGTCATCTCACGCGATACGGGATTTTGGAGAGATTTCGGTTATGGAATGACTTGCCAGTACAGGTAAAGATTAACAAAATTTGAATTGAAAATTAAGCTTCTATTGTTGGGGGCACGTTCCAACCGAAACGTGCGGCAATTTACTATGCAAATATTATTAATATTCATGATTGCAGGTCGGACTTTCTGAAAGTGCGGGGTTTCGACGAAGACATAGTCGGCTGGGGAGGCGAAGACGTCATGTTATACCGCAAATACGTGCGCAGTCACGTAAAGGTGGTCAGAGCCACCGACCCCGGCATCTTCCACATCTGGCACCCTAAGGTAAAATCTTTCATCCATTTACTTTATATATTCTACGCTTTCCAGACGGCTAAGAATTAGGATCCCTTACAGGTTTGTTCAGGAGGTCCGGGAGGACAAAAGTTGTCTGCCGATCAGTATCGAGCTTGCATCCGTTCAAGGGCTCTAAACGAGGCTTCGCATGCTCAGCTTGGATTCCTCGCGTTCAGGGACGACATCGCTGCTAATAGTCCAGCAAAATATCAGCCAGTTGCAGGAGCTTTACACGCGGCCAAGAAAAATAAAATTGAAACTGCTAGGAAGCACACACCCACTTGATGAGCTACAACCTCTAACGGCCCTAATTTTCATGAATTAGACGAATTTTAATCTATATATAGAAACTCACCAAATGATATATTTTATATCAATTCCCATAAGGGATGTAGATCAATATATGTATGGAAGGATATAAAAGTTAGCAAGCGTGTTTATGTTGAACGAAAATTGATCTTATTCTACATTGGGGAGTTTTTTGTTTTTCTTTTTTACTAAAAGCAATGCTAATTTTCATGCATGAAAAATATATCCAATTCATTCAATACTAATATTCATATCAAATTCAATATTAATACCGAATTCAATTTTTTTTTACAACAAATTCAATTTATCCCAAATGCATTAAAAGTTTTAAAATATATTGCATTACTTCGTTGTTTTTAGGTTAATTAGAAGAAAAGGTTTTAGTCTGTCCACCCTTATAACTTTTCTAATCAGGAAGTATTGATTATTTAATAGAGTTCCAGGTGCTTTAATGATCGGATAAAAAGCTATCTCTAATGAGGATAATTATTTGCACAGTGAGTATTAAAACTATAAAAAGAAATCAATTAAAAGTTGCTTAATAGAAAAAGCGTAACGGTAATTTAATAATTCATTATTTAGAGTTTTTGTGATCATCAATCGTTCTTTTATTTTATTTTCTTGCTAAGCTCTTTACTACCAAAGGTTAGCTACAAAATGACAATCGTCTCTTTCGCAGGCAAGATGAATGAATCAGGTGGCTATGTTTTATTATTTCATCGCCTTAGTCCTTCCTGAGGAGTGGAGATATTTGTTTCTCTAATTTTTTCTTGCGTTATAAGGTAAAGCTTTTGGATTTTTAAAATTTTTATAAATAAAGTACAATTCCATTGTCTTAGTTAGGGTATTATCCCCAACCAGCTATTAACCTGACAATATTGTTCTGTCGTAGCGGTGTATCTAACTACAAGAGTTAATAGAGGGAGAAGTCATCGAGAAGTCATAAAAGCACATAGTATCAGGTGGGCTAGATATATTATATGAATGCCTAAGTAATTTTCAATGTAACACCCATGGTAAAAGAAGGAGACCAAGAGGAATGTGGAAAAACAAGGTAGAAGAAGATATGAAAGTGTTGAATACAAGAAACTGGATGATAACTTCTAAAAACAGATTTAATTGAAAGAGATTAATCAAGGAAGCCTAAGCCCACCCTGGGCTGTAGAGGTCTTCTTGTTCTTCTTCTTCTACTTTAATTAAATATTTTGATCTGTTAATTGGGACGCCTTAGGAACTCTTAAGATTTCGGTTGAATGTTATCCGCCATTTTCTGTCATTTGGGCTACATGAGCGTGCCATTGTTGTTTTCTTTGCCGCCCCCATTTTACTACGTCCTGCACCTGACATTCCTCTTTTATATCCTCGTTTCTGACTCGGTCTCTTCTTATCTTTTCAAGTATGTTTGTCAGGGTTTTTATTTTCACTATTTTAGAGGTAAAAAAAAAAAGTGGTAAATTTAAAATTCGCTAGAAGAAATAACTCTCGACCATCCTCCTAAAGGTTACCTAACAAAAGCACTCCGGTCAAATACCCCTGAAAAATGCGAACCAACGTAAGTGCACTAAGGTACTCTAAAACCTGCAACTTCCTAGGTGCGTAAAGGATTTAGTTACATCTCGCTAAATTAAACACGTTCTTCACACCCAGTCTCACAATAGCGCAGTACCTTTTTCTTTCGATGGCCTTGGAGAAGTAACAACTACGATGTTGATGGGTTCAGCCGTTGATCCAACTATTTAAAATTCTTATTGATTTTTGAAGGGGTTTTCTTTACAAAGTACCTTCACACGGTTACAAATAATCCTTTTCAGATCTTTATTTGCTGTATTTCATAGGCGTACTGACCGAAAGGTTAATGGATCATTAGGTGGCCTGTTGCGCTTCGGTTAAAAGATATGCCTCCCAATGTATTGGGTACTGAAAAAGTTTCTTCACATAAGCGGGTATTATAATTGTTAAAGAAAAATTCTATTCTGGCTTCTTCCAATAGCAGCATTTGGAATGCAATGTGGAATTTAAGACTTTGATTTCCAGATCGTCTTGCAGGTCTTAAATAATTATCTTTTCGAGACAGTCGGCATTTTATGTTGTCCACTAGGTTTTTTAACACTAAAAGTTGCTCATGGTTGTTGCAGGAAAAGAGCAGCCACTATTCTGCCAAGCATATCATCGCAGTTTGGAGGTGACATATTAGAAATTTCTAGTTTATTGTCTTGTATGACCATCCCCATGAGTCTTTATCGATCTCGCTGCATAGTTTTTTCAGCTGCAGCCCTTGCGTTTACAAGAGATCCTTCGACATCCAAATTTTGTTTTTTTAAAGCATATTACATCAATTTTTAACCTACTCTGCAGAAACAAGAGCCGACACAGCATAAACGAAGAGAAGAATTACCGGAGTCTTCCTCAGAGAACGCAGATAAAACTCTGAAATTAGGAACAAGTGCAGCACACCAAACATAGTAAGATGGTCAAGAAGCAGGAGAAGGGAGTATCGCGGATGGATGACAACCGACTAGCAAAGACAGCAAGGGATGAAAAAACGCACACCAAAAGACCGCTTGAAAGGCCACCAAAGAGGTGGAAAGATAGCTGTCAATCAACGTCTCAAGAACCACCAGACCAAGACTGAAATTCTGGCCAACACAAGCCTTAGGGCTTTCAACAAGAAGAAGAAGATCTTACATCAAACGACCTCTAGCTCAATGAACAGCATCCTTAGTTCAGCGATTTTGTTATTACATTAGAAAACTGTTAACCGGCTGTTTTCACCAAAATTTCTCATCATGGATGCAATACAGGCATGAGCCGCTATCATGTATTCTTTTTTTGTTATTTAGCGTCACCTATTCGATAGGGTCTAACTCGCCACGGCCCCATTAGCAAGTAGTTAAGAGTTAAGATATACAATCAAGAGCGACAGGAGAAATCATTTTTTGCTTACCAGTCTTGACCTTACTGGTAGAAATTATGCCTATTAACTTCTCCTGAAACCATTACCAACTAGGTGGGCACCGGTTGGAACCCGTGGGCTTTCCCTTCGCTCTTCGCATTAAGCTACGTTTGACGATTAAGTGCTGCATATTTTTAACATGTGTTTAACGTTTACCAGTGCTTCATGTCTTGGCACCAAGGTGTTACTTCAGATGTCCACCTCTGGGATTAAGTAGCTATGTGATCGTTTTATGGATAAAAGATACCTAGTAGATCGACGACGCTCTGAAATCCTGTTAGTCCACAGGAGTTGTTTTATTTCGTTTCTACCCGCTGGTTAGGGCATATGCGCCGCCTGATAACGCGCTTGGTGAGGGTTACAGGTATCCCCCGAGCCAGTGATTAAGCTGGTTAAGTTGGTGATGCTTCACAAACCTCGCCATTATCTCTGATATCAATTAGTGACTGATAATAAACCACAGCGCTTGTGCCAATCACTCATCGTGGTTTCTCGTTTCTCTACGTTCATGGTGGAGTTTTTTTGGGACGCCTTTCTGGACGATACATTTGCCGTCTATTTTTCCTCAGTGAACGTGTTTTTTGTATCGTGTCTTTTAGTACAATAAAACGGTGCACCGCTACTGGTCGAGGTAAAAGGCTTTCGGTGCCCAAAGCGTCCAAACATGTCGGGGCTGCGTAAAACAGTATCCATGTTCTAACAGACGCCATGAGTCTTTTTTGTTTCTGTCACAGACGCCATAAGTCTTTTTTGGTTCTGTCGAGGTCCATAAACGTTCGGAATAATCATCGACAGCGATCTCGGTGGTAATTCAAAGGTGTTCCGCGTAGTTTTGCGTCAATCATGATATGTTTTATTTAAAATAGTTTTTTATTGGGTGAAGTTTTTAATGTTTTGGAAAAGTCAAGTGCAGAGTTAAGAATCCAACTTTTATGTGCCACCTTTGAAAAGCTTAGTTTTTTACTAACAGATAATATCCGACTACACCTGAAAGCTGCATCGCTACCTACGGCTTAGAAACCATAAAGAAATAAATAGCAGAACAACTAAATACTATCAAGAGAGTTACCGGGCAAATAATTGTGAGCGACAGCGTTTTCTGTGGTAATTCAAAGGTATTCCGCGAAGTTTTTCGTCAATTATGATAAGTTTTATTTTAAATAGTTTTTCATTGGGTGAAGTTTTTAATGTTTTGGAAAAGCTAGGTGCAGAGTTCAAAATCAAAATTGTATGTGCCACCTTTGAAAACGCTCAGCTTCGGACCAACAGATAATATCCGACTACACCTGAAACGCAACAGCTGCATCGCCACCTACGGCTTAAAATCCATAACGAAATAATTAGCAGAACAACTAAGCACTATTAAGAGAGTTACCGGTCGAATAATTTTGGGAATTACTTTTAGATATAAAGTGCGCACTAGCGATATCAGAAAATATAGAAGTCAACAAGAAGCGCACCGCAAGCTTTAAGTGGCAATGGGTCGGCCATGTGGCTACATAAAATACGGTCCGACGTAAAAAATGGCCCACTTATGCGATAGATAGGTGATATTAAAACTATAGCTGAAAATTAATGGATTAGAGTAGCAAATAATGGAGAAATATGAAAACTGACGGAAAAAGTCCAATATTGGAAGACCTGAAGGATGTGAGAAGAAGAAGACATTATTTGTTTATGCGTTTACTTTAATTATAAGAGGTAGAATTATCCAGAAAATATGGAAGTCATCTAGAAGCGCACCGCAAGCTTTAAGTGGCAATGGGTCGGCCATGTGGCTACACAAAATATAGTCCGACGTACAAAATGGCTTTTTGGAGACCACGAGAAACTTAAAGAAGCATTGGAAGACCACTAATGCGATAGATAGGTGATATTAAAACTATAACTGGAAAATAATGGATTAGGGTAGCAAACAATAGAGAAACATGAAAACTGACGGAAGAGGTCCAACATTGGAAGACCTTAAGGATATAAGAAGATCAAGACGT
>JARJDX010029835.1:0-12611 GCA_030264735.1 Gymnusa sp. GC000175 | reverse complement strand
GAAAGGGATTTGCAACACCGAATCACAAAAGGCCAACAAGTAGTTGGGGCTCTCAACTCTATTCTCTGGTCGAAAGTAATAAACAAACAACAAAAAAAGAGCATTTATAACACTATCTTTAAAAACATCGTCTTATAGGGATGCGAGACATGGCAGATTAACATAAAGCAAGAAGCAAAGCTAAGTACAGTTGAGATGGATTTTTGGAGAAGGTCAGCGCGAATATCGAAACTACAAAGGAAAAGAAACGACCGCGTGAGGGAGATCATGAAGGTAGCAAAATCTATCGTAGAAGAAGTCCAAAAAAGACAGCTGTGCTGGTACGGCCACGTCAGACGTATGCAAGAAGTAGAATATCTCTGCAAACCCTCCTCGAGAACAAAAAGAGGGGTAGACCAGAGAACACGTGGCAAGCAGGAGTCAACAAAGCAATGTCCGAGATTGGACGGACAGAAAAGACTATTCAGACTGGCGGTAAACAGAACAACCAAGCAAGTAACTTATTTGTCTGACGGTATAAGTTATTTGTAACCCGGTTTAATGTACAAACTAATTAGAAAATTTCCAATGTGTGGCTAACTGAATAATTTTAGCAATTAAATTTTGTAGCATCTCTGCTACATTAGGTTGTGTAAATATTTAAGAATTACGTTGACTAAAACTGATTTGTTGTTAAGTAGCTAGCGCAATATTTTGTACATCGCAATATAAGGCCAGCCGCCCACTAGGCAGCCAGGCTGCCGCAGCCAATCCAACGTGTGATAGCTTATAAGAACCCGCGCACTAGGCAGCCAAGAAGTTCTGGCTGCGGCAGCCACTACAGACTGCATATCTGCATAAGCAGCCACGTGGCTGCCCGCAGCCAGCTTGGCTGCGGCAGCCTGGCTGCCTAGTGGGCGGCTGGTCTAACTTTATTTAAAATGCTTTTATATTGGCTGCGATCAATCGATTATTTGACGTCGCATCAAAGTGTTAGAGTTTTACATATGAATACGCATCCAAGAATGAAAAAATTAAATAGCTAAAAATTGTTATAAAATAGTTTATCATGAAAACGTTCTATTTAACATTAAAAAGAAAAGCGTATTGAAATGGCAACCCTATGTTCGGGTTGTTGAGGATTATCCCGATCGTGATAAAGGTATTCTTCACATTTGAAAAATATTTTTACAAAACTAGTAAATTATTATAAGATGCATTTTTTGCTTGTTCTATTAATAACCAATAGACCCTCTCCTACAAAGCACAAGTTCTTTACAAAACCATATCATAATTGTAAATTCTTTAACTAGTATTTTTCAACATTTCCACTTATAAATTTTGGAATTGGGTTGTATCTTAAAACCCATATAATATATGTATAGTACATACATCATCATCTCACTATCATTTGGTATTACACTCTAATGTATGTACATGGCCTTTGAAAAAAGTATTTAAATTTAATTAAAAAGCTGAATAAAAAGAAAACATTATTATGATTAAGTAGAGTATTAAATTTTATATTAAATTAAATAAAATGTACCGAAACCAAGGAAATTAGCAATATTAAAATTCTATCAATAAGCGATGTTAAAAGCTGTTTATACTCAAAGCTTTCCACCTTAAATCCAATAAGACCTAAATTAAAATGTATTTATTATCGGTGTTTATTCAAGAGATATTTAAACTTTTCAGAGGCCTCTTACAAGAATCATAAATTGAAATTGAAAGTCAAACATTTTCTCCGATTGATTTAAACTGCTTGGTGTAATTTAAACGAGATGCATGTGGATCAACAGGCAATAAAATAATTTTTGCGGTATTCATCTCAAATAACGGGTTGCCTTGTCGTTAGCTCTCCGTAATTGTAGTTGTTAGCAGGGCGTGGTATTCCTTGCCTCAACGAAGACCATTTCTTGGTAAGCGGACAAAAACAATATTACTTTACAACCCATGCAAACAAACAAAACTAAATGATTATTTATTATTTTTGTATTACCATATACAGAACTAAAAAAATCAAAGAAGTAATAAATGAAGCAAAATATATTTCATAATTTGAAAACTGTTGTTTTTAATTATTAATTAAATATTATTTTTTTATACAGGGTGTTTCAACTAAAATTTGCTTTGCTAATTTTTCAGTTAATGTTTATATTTCAAGAAATTGTAAAACACGTGACAATACTTAACCATAGATTCATTTCACTAGCACCCAGAGCCTGCAACGAAATATTTTTATTCGTTACTTGTTATATTGATATTTGTTACATATCTCGATTGTTGTTTTTAATACAATCATAATTGTGTCAATTATATTAAAATTGTGCCCCTCTCAATACTTGCTTAGAGCGTTACGACCCTGTATATTCTATTTTAAAAATTCGCGGTACCGAGTTCTATTTTGCAACGCGCTAATTCGAACGTCCATGTCATGTGAGGCGAGAGGAAATTACTTCACGAGTTTGAGCGTTGGCAACGCTCCCTTGCGTTTTAGCCATCTCGACGATCAGTCAACTCTTCCTTACTATTGTCTGTGTGATCTCTTATGTAAAAAATTGTGAAAACTCTTATTTTTAGTGCCAATAATTATCAAAAACCATTGATTGACTTTATTTCAAGTTGAAAATCTGCCTGCCTAAATTTCCTTCTTCAATGTTGCTTGTTATTTGGTATTATATGTGGGAATAATTTTCGGTGTGGTATTGAACCATAATTAATCATTTCATGTTCTTATTACACAATTGCATTTTAGGTTCATTCCTGGCCATATCTAATTTATTTCATTTGAAATTGTAAATCCACTTTCAGGGTAAGTACTTTTTGAATTAATTCATTTAAGAAATGTCGACAGTATTTTTGCGTAATATCTTAACAATAGTAGGTAATTTATTTTCCTTGCAATTGTTTTTTGATAATATATCATTAAATTTATTGCTTTGACTGGCTTGCTTACTAAAGCTTGGTATCTCATTTTTTATGTACTAGAAATTCTCTGAGAAAAGGGACTTGGTGAAGATCCCCGATCTTCGACCCCAGGGCGCCAACACGGATAATCATACATCGGGAAGCCTAAGACTCAGCTACGGTTTGGAAAGTGCTTAACGTCAAAGTATTAAGTGACACATTGAACTCATTCCCTTTCTGAGTGGAGCCTTATGCTCTGGTTAAAGCCTGTAAGTCATCTTCGGTTCGGTGAATTTCCAAGTACAAGTTTCCACCAGGAGAAGACATACAGTCAGCTGTACCATGCTAGAGCAGAGGAGCACGCAACTGTATACATTTATCTTGATTTTAATTTTATTTATATGCAATGTTAGCTCTGATTGTTGTGCTATTTATCACAAAAGTTTGTTGATTACGTTTTTATCAGGACAATTAAACACACTTTAACCTACTATATGTTTCTTCTGTAATTATTTTCTGCAAATAATAAATTTTCTGGCGCCCTAATCATTTTTTTTAATAATATCACTCTAGACTTTAACTAAACGAACCACGACCCACCGAATCAACTTGAGCAGCTGGTTCCAAACACTTACATGACAAAAAAAGTTGGTATAAGTCACGGTCCCAAAAATCTTCAATTGGAAAGGGGGTCAAGTGTCACAACAAATTAAATCTCCTTGTTTTCTCTAAATAGATATGCATTTAATTTTAATTTTTATCGATTAGTTTTTAGGAAGCACCGCTTAGACTTTTGTAGATGACGAATACAACTTTACGAATTATTGTTCCAAATTCTCACCCTCAACTTTCGTACAATAATATAAACCAATTTTAAATTCTCTTTTTACGTTCCGAAGCATTTGGAGTAATTCAACACCATTTCACGGTAATTTACTTACCAAGCTGTTGAAGGGATGTGTGTAGGTAAATTTTAGGTGACCTCACAAAAAATATCCAAAAAATGTCACGTAACCCATCTGACCATAGGGGTGGACTTTTTTTAGCAACATATTAAATAAATTCCATTGGTTGTGTTCTTTTTACCTTGGTTCTCTTAAGTCTCTGCAGTTTTTCTTAAAAATGATTTCTTGAATCTTATTCTCAAAAAAATTAAATTGGTTTTTCCGAAACCAGTAATTTCTTACATCTTTTATTCAGAAAAAGTAATTTTTAAATTAGTGTCTATCTGCGTGCCTGTCTATCGCAGTGACTCTTGACTGGAAACCACCAACTGGAAAGGGTATTTTATTGGTTAGGTTTTTCGTTTTATTTTTTGCATATATTTAAAAAACTTATCAAGTTTATGCAAAAAGCATAGGTGTACAAAAGTGTTAAATTAAATTTGCAAGTACGTTTATCTTTGTAAAAGTTGATTTTTATTCTGCAAGGTTTTTAGATGTATTGATTTTCTTTATTTAGTTTTTGTTATTCGCGTAGTTTCTTATTTACGTTATTGCTTAGCCACTTGTTTCTTTGTCACGTTTTTTTTTTGTCAAAATAGTTTCGTTTCCACGTTATTTTTTACTATGTTTTTTAGTCTTTATTTATGCTTTTGCTTATCCTTCTTTTTCCCTTTTTGGATTGTTGTTTCATGTTTTTCAAATTTATATAGTTTCTTTGTCCTCGTTATTTTATGCCACTATCCTTTTTGTTAAAATTGTTTCTTGTTTATTTAGTTTTTACTATGTATTCTCTTCCTTATTTACTTTATTGCTTCTTCTTCTTTTTTAAGTCGTTATTTGTTCACGTTGTTTTCGACAACGTTGTACTGTCTCTGTCCACATTTTTTTGTCTAGCTTTTTCTCATTCTCAAACCCTCTCTACGTTGTTACTTCTTTATGTTGTTCCTTTTAATGTTGTTCTTTGTTAAAGTTATTTTTGACCAAGTTTTCTTGTCGTTATTTAAGTGGTGCTTATAAGTTGCGTTATATTTAAAAAAAATTGCTTCGTGTTTTGTCAAAATTGTTTTTTGGTTAGATTTTCCTTTTTCACGTTGTTCCTTATCAAGATTGTTGAATTTCCACGTGGTTTCTTGTCACGTTTTTTTTGTCAGAGTAGTTTGTTGTCCAAGTTGTTTTTGACAATAATGTTTTTTGCTTAAGATTTTTAAGTATTTTTAATTAGTTTTTTTGTCTAATTATTTAGTGTATATACTAGAATTTTATCCCTGACTGGCCAAAAGTTAAAGTTTTGTTACTCGCCCTATCCCTTCTAGAGTGCCCTTAATATATTTTCTACGGCGCAAAACAGGTTTAAACCCCAAAATCTGTGAACTGAAAAATAATGCTTTACCACTGAGCCACTCTACATTTTATTTGTTAACTTTATTTCCTGTGTGGGTTGTTTTTTATTGAAGTTATTTGGTCTCCACGTTATTTCTTGTCCACGTAGTTTTTCTCCACGATGTTTCTTCTATATGTTATTTCTTTTTCACGTTGTTTTTCTAACTTTGTTTCTTATCTATGCCATTCTTCTTTATTGCTTGCGTTATTTTTTATCCACGTCATTCTTTGTCGATGTTGGTCCCTTATTTACGTTTTTTTTTATTAGCGTGTTTTCTTGTACCAAAAATAATACTAAAACGTAACAACGCCCAAGGGAAACATCTTGAATAAGAAATAACGTCTACAAGGGACAACTTTAATAGGATAATAAAATATTAATAAGGAAAAACATCGACAAGGAACAACGTAAACAAGAAGAGAAAGAACAATGTAGAAAAAAATCGTGTACAAAGAATATTGTGGACAAACAAATAATATGTATAGATAAAAACAACGTGGGCATAAACAAACGGGTACTAGGTATCGTAGACAAGGAAAAACGAGGACAAGGAACAATGTCAATAAAAAAAAGTTATATATGAAAGCATAGTAATAGCGAAAATTTTCGAAATCGAATTTTTTACGAAATTTTTTCGACCTCACTCATTCAAAAAAAGTGATGTCTATCCGTCTGTCTGTGTGTCGCTGTGACCTATCCACAGTCCAGACGGCATAACTCATCGGCCTGGAAATTCATATTTGAGCTTTTAACAAACATTGAGAGATCCTAGTTACTTCTGGTTAAAATCCACCAACTGGAAGTGGTAGTTTTTAAATTGGGCTTTCCGTTTTTTTGCAAATATTTCAAAAACTATCCAGTTATAGAAAATATGTAAAAAAACAAAAGTGTTTAAAACTAAATTTGCAACAGATTTTGTTTCTATCACTCTTCTCTAAATTCAACATTTTAATTTTAAGCTTAGCAACACTTTTATTGATATTTTTCGCATCAAGTTTCACAAACATACTGTCATTATAATCAGCTGACAATTAATGAAATATGGTTATACATCATTTAAAAGTGATAGATGTCACTATCGCAATTATTGGCAACATTCATTTCAACAAAATAAAATTGCAGGGGCCAGCTCATACCTAATGAAATATACTTATGCATGCTGTTGTCAAAAGTAACGGATATATCTCAAATTCGTAAATGAAAGTCGTGTGGTAACCACACCACCATTTTTATTTTAAAAAGGACAATATCTTGATTTTACCTATAAAATAAATGGTTTTAGTACAAGCAAAAACTTTTATAAAAAATAAAATTTTTGGTAGCGTTTTATTTCTTTCTTTTTTATTTTAGTGACACGTTTTAATAGGCATCGGGCGAAACTATTTATTTTAAACTATAGGTAAAATGCTCTGATACTTATACAATAAACACAGAAGGAATACCTTACTGAAAACGATTGATAGTTATAGTTACGTTCTTAAAAAGTAAAACAGTAATTGCTACCAGAAAATACTTTCAATGATTTACACAATTTTTTTTGTCGACATAAATTAATTATTTTATCAAATCCAATTTTGTTTCCAAAATTTGCTTTAGTATCACCATTAAAATTTTTGTTCATCTGCTTTTAAAACGATTTAATTTTTAATTGATTTTTTTATATATATGGGATACCTTGAGTTTATCTAATGTGAGTTGTTATATCTAAGATAATTAGGCCGTGCTCACTGACCACAGAATACCTTCGCACCATAAACCTCAAGCCTGCGTGTCCACATATTAATCTATAGATAGTTAGGGACGCAAAGGTCTGATAAAAGCGATACCCAATCAAGTTTCTTAATATTATAATAGCTTGTAAAACGGTTTAAGGCTGTTAAATCACTCATGTGATATAAAATAGTCGATGTATCTGTTGTGACGTTTGATAGATCTGTAATTTCGTGCATACGTCCAGTCTGATCGATGTCCTATCCCAAAATTCCAATTGTGATTGTGTAATGAACCGATGTGAAGTTTCTTTGTGCAAGTTTCATTTGAGATTGATATGGAAATTTTTAGGTAGTCTTTTGTTGAGTTTCATGTTTATACTTATTAAGTGAATAAAAAAATGATATAAAACGAACGAGCGATAAATCTGGTGAGCGCATAAAAATAAAATTCGTATTCAATGGTCTATGTAAACTGCGTAAACTTCCAACAACTTTTAAACCACAATTTTTCCGTGCAAATTCACATGAAATCAAGAGTGAAAGACCTCGCTATATTTTCACATAAAATTTTTATTAAGAATGTTCCTAATTATGAGCAACCAGCTCAAGATTTGTGTTTTACATAAAAGAATTTGCAATTTATTCGAGATTTATCAAACCCTGCTTTAATGTTTCAGCAAATTTATAGCCCACGGTTTTTGGCTCTTTCAATGGTGACGTCACGCACCATTACTGCACGTCATAAAATTAGTATAAATTAAAACCAAAACATGACATTGTGGAGACGTCAGGTCTGAAGACACTCGAGCGTGAAAGGGCGGCACCTTCCGCCGCGACGCCACTATTAAACTAAAAAACCCATATGGAAAACCTCCAAGAAATTTTATTACATTTAAGCTAACAGCAAAAAGCTTTCAAAATTCATTTAAAAACGATTTTAAACGAATAATTTCTTAACGTTTCAATTACGACAATTAAACAAATTGATTAAAATTAATTTACTCAATTAATTAAATCGCCATAAAACAATTAATACTATGCTGAATTACTTACGATAAATTTTTATGTTTTTATTGGTAATTAAAATCGTATATTTCAAAACAATCTTTTCTAAAGTTTTATTTAAAAACGGAAATTTTGTTGATGTTTACGGAAATGTTGTTTACAAAAGGTGTTTTTCTATTTATTTTTCTACATCGATGGTGTATGTCGCAAAGATTTCATTAAATGTATATCACGGTTAAAATTTTATCCTCCCCCAAGGATTTTCGTTCAGCATTCGTTTACGATGTTTAAAAACAATGATGCCTTTCAAGAGAGAGAAAAAAGCATTATGTGTAAAGAAGTATTTTTCATAATAAATGTGTTTTGGTTATTAGATTACTTAAATTTAAAATTATTAAAAGACTCTTTCTCATATATATATAGAGTTATCAATGCTCTTCTTAATTTCTCCCATAAATGTAAAAGGCGAAAACAAGAATTGTTAATTGAAATATGTACAGGATGTGAAAGAAGTATGGTATAAGAGCTGTAACTTTATAATTAAGTGCAAGATAAAAAAAATAATAAGGAAATAAAATTGGCTACTTACTCCTGAAGAAATTCCAAGTAATTTAATGGTAAACTTTTATCAGAAATTGCACAACAAAAATACATCAAATAAAACCTTTCTTGACTTTTATTGTTTTTGTGTTTTGACCTTACGCAATGAAAGTTTTTGCGGAACAAATAGCAAGAGTTCGAAAATTTTTTAAATTTTTTGCATGAACGTATTTCGCCAAATCCGTAATGCTATTGCAAAATCAAAAAACGGATTAAATAAAGTGTTGTGATAAACAAAATGCTTTTATATTGCAGGCCAAACTGGAAAACTTAAAAATAATATTTAGATATGATTTTTTGGAAGCTTTATTGGAGATATTTCCGGATTATTGCTTGTAACTTTATACGACGTTTGTCAAATTCAAAATGCTTTACGGTTGTGTTGATTAAAAAATATCTTATATTTAGAATCGGTTTTTAAAGAATTGCAATCGTGCGAAATAAATTTGATATTTAATCATATGTCGACGTTTTAAGCTCATCTAAAGAAGAATTCACCCTTTATGACATATTGTCGTGTTTGTGTAAGTATGGATGGCCATTTTCTTATGTCCGCTAACACGAACCTTCTATAAACTAAATAGACAAAAAACATGCACATCCTCATAGGCTTACATTCGAGTGCAGAGTTGTCCCAGAGCCGAAAGGTCTCGGTGCCGAGCTGTCACGGCGCCGAGTTGACCAAAGCCGAGTTGTTCAAAGTGCCGAGGTGACTAAAGCCGAAACGTCGTGTACCGAGGATTTTCTCATAGAATCTGGAACTTTATACTGGGTGAAAAAATGTCTGGAAACGGTCAAATATCTTAAAAACTACCCTAAAATTAAAAAAAAACTAAAAACACGTGTTTATTATTTAATAAAATACTATTTTATTCTTCTTTTTCTTTATTTGCCATCTCCGTTGCCAAGTTTGCTATTCCATTGCTATTCTTATGTTGGAAACAGCTGTTCTAAATATTTGGGTAGATGTGCACTGGAAACTTTCTCTCAGCTACGATGTACGTCGTGGGCCAGTACTTCTTCTTCCTTAGATCTTTCCCTGCATGATCAACTGCAATAGTTGGTATTACTGATGATGTGGCCCAGGTATTCCAGTTTTCATCTTTTGATGAGTTTACAGGATTTCTCGTTGTTTATCCATTCTTCTGAGGATCTCATCATTAGTAATTTTGTCTACCCACCATAACTCAAGTATTATCCGGTACTTTCATATTTCGAAGGCATCTAATTTAGTAGTTTTGCTTTTATTCAATGTGCATGACCATGCCAAAGAGTAATATGGGGAAAACATAGCATCTAACTAGTCGCATTTTAAGGTGTAGATTAATGTGTGAATTACCGAAAACGCGCTTTATGCTGACGAACGCCACACAGGCTTTTTCGATCCTTATTTTATTACTTGATTTAAGCCGTTGTTGTTATTGACATTTTTTTATGAATTGTTATATTTGTGCACATGACCAATGGGGCCAATACCCCATAAACCCTATGTGTCATTGAGATAATCATGAATTACGCTTTCGTTTCATTTAATGTCAGCCCTTTCCCGTTACTAGCTGTTAATACTTTGTTTAGGATATATTCCTCTTCAAACGCTTTTTTTTCATACTTATTTAAGAATAGATGTTAAACCATTGTTAGCATACATCCTTACCAAACTTCTCTTTTAATTTGGATTTCATTGGTCATGTCGTTTTTTACTTTCTGTCCGTAATAAAGATTCGATATTATTTTTATATCTTGTGTTCTCTACCCTTAATATCTCAACAAGTTTGTCGTGCTTGACTTTATTAAATGCTTACAGCCGTACTAAATCATGGGCGGAAAGCACTGGTGCCAGTACTATGCAAGACAAGTCTGGAAATAGTGCATGTACCAGAGGTGTGGAAACCTGCAAGAGTAGATTTTATACCGAAACCTGGGTGCAATGACGACGCTCAGGCCAAGGCAAACTAACTATCATCTTTTTTACTAAAAATTATAAAAGTGATAGATCAATACATCAGGTAAACCCGTCTAATATCTGTATATTAGACGGGTTTAATATTGGCCTGTGCCAATATACAAAAACCAACATTAATGTCAATCGGGAAAATCGTGTGAAACCAATTATTGAAAAGAAATTAAGCTTACACAATTGTGTAAGTGATTAAACATAGGGATATTGCCGTTGATATCTCTCTGGATAAAGAAAAAACATTCTCCAAAGCAAGAAAGTCAAAGCTGAGATAGCTATATAATCCGTGCAAGCATTACTTGTTAAGAGCTGCCCACAGAAAGAGGTTCTTTCATCCCCGCTATAAGCATTGATAGTTATACATAGATAGGATTTTATATCTAAGGATACGCTGATGACATAATGATCCCTATCATGGGGAAACATACTAGTACTTCTCAGAATTTACATAGTAAGCTCTGAGGTACGTGTAAAAATGAACCAAAAAAGCTGTCCTAAGGGAAAATCCAACTAAAACAGAAAACAGTCGTGGTGGGCGGTCAAAATGTCGCCAGACAAATTGTCGCCGGACATATGGGTATAGATGAATTGTGGGATAAATCACTACAGAAATGAAGGAACAAATACATGGTCAACTGGATTTCATAAAATTTACCTTATTTTTTATTGGGTTCAAATTTTTAATGTGAACGGCTGGTGTTAATTCTATTAATGTATATTTTGTTCAAATTTGCTAAAAATCAAGGTTTTACAACTATGTAATTTAAACTTATATTTACATTAAACTTAAAATTGTTTTTCTCCTATAAACAAAATCTTTATAAACGTCAAAATAAAAAAAATTGTATTGAGAAACCCACAGAGGTACTTGTTCCATGAACTGTGCAGGACATTTTGTTCTTGAACCAAAACAACACACTTGTGGCATTTACTAAAACGACAGATCTTAAGTGACTCAACGCATCGTTCTTATTTGGGGAAAAACTGCAGTCTACTTAGATAAAACCTTACCTGAAATCTCTATCTGCAGCAAGTGAAAAACAAGTATACAATAGTACTTATAAAAACTTAAACTCATAAAAATTTTGGCAAAACATGGAGGCTGAAACCACAAATGGAGGGTAAAACCAAACGTGGAGGCTAAAACGAAATATGTACAAAACTATAGTACGACAATGACATACCGCTGCCTAATCTGGTAGAAAAATAAACAGGGCGTAGCTGTAAAAAAACTGAACAGTGTTCAGAGGCTTGCTTGTCTATGTATAACGCGGGCGATCAAAAGCAGTCCGACAAAAGCCATAATGGCACTGCTCGTACGGGACGCACTTCATTTATATATTAAATGATAGGGTATAATGCGCGCGTAAAGGCTCCAGAGCTGTTAGAACTGCAAATAACACACAAGTGAAGGACGATATAATAAAAGAGGTAAAAGATTACATTCTGCACTTAGATGGGGACTACATTTTAACGAATTTAATGTTCAACAAATCCTTTCCATCCCAGAAAGACTGGGACAAAGGACATAGTAAATTGCTTAAATAGCGAAACAGGTATAGGAGCTGTAGTTATGGGAGACCTGGGGAAAACAACATCTGTCACACTTGTACATTATAACACAACACAATAAGCAGAACTTGGTGGAATGAATTAAATCGTATTGAGAATATGTTGGAAAATTATTTAAGGGCTAGTTCTAGCTTTTAAAAAGTGCAAAATTAAATCCCAACAAATCTGGCACTTTCAAAAAAACTTGGAAACTCTGGCAATAATCTAAAAAGTAACTCTAGTGTGGGGACAATAGCACATGGGCATTATCGACAATAAAATATTGGGCAGACTTGCAAAACAAGGGGTTGCTAATGAAACACCTTGCACCACATCAGTGGCAGGGTTCAGGAAAATCACTATTAAAATTCAATTAGTGGATTAAAAAATATGGTCTAAGAGGCAGCAAGATAATCACGAGCTACTAACTTATAGAATTACAAATTATCTGCTGAAACTGTGTAGGAATACTAATAGCACAGTAACAGAATGAATAACAGGACACTGAGTACTGAAGGGTCATTTGCACAAAATATGAATCGCCACAAATAGAGATGAAGCCATGTGCAGAA
>JARJDX010029819.1:0-13567 GCA_030264735.1 Gymnusa sp. GC000175 | reverse complement strand
TTAAAAGTAAAAATATTATCTATTGTAGATCTACCAACACAAAATCCTGTCTATTCCTCTATCTTATTGACCTATATATTCACTTGGATTAGATTTTGTATTATTCCTTTCCAAAATTGGTAATAACAGCTTTGCCGCGATAATTTTTGGGATTATCTTATGGCCATCCTTTGTAAATCAAAAGTTTTGATGTTCTCCATTTTATGGAGATCTGTTTAACATTAAAAGATCTTGTAGGATAATAAATAGTTCTTCTGGTCCATTTTTTAAAGTTGAGGGTATATTTTTTCCGATCCTGGTGACTTCTTTCCCTTTGGGGCACTTAATAGCATCTCTAATTTGTAAAAGGTCCAGTTGTATTGATTCTGTCTGTTAGGTTTAAAATTTTTGGAATTTTGTCATAAATTTTGGGTATCATTTCTCTAGATGCTCTTGAAGTAGTGTTATCACCTTTAAATATTAAAATACTGATAATTACGTTTTCAGCCTTTTTTGACCTTTGAATAGTTTTGATATTTTTACAGGCTTCTAAGCTTTTTGAATGCAAAGTTTATACCCTATACCCTAGATATTTTTTAATGTATTCGCATTTTTTTTGCTGAGGTTTTCTTTCCAATTTATGTATTTTTTACTTTTCGTTTTAGCTATCGCGCTTTTTCTTCTCAACCTAAAGCTTCTCGTACCGCCTCTTCTTTAGAGGCTGTTATTTCGCTTCTCTTGTTTGCTCTGTCCTCATTAGTTTTTCTGTCAGCCGTTTTTTGTATAGAACCAAGTTATTTAACGTTCTTGACCGTGTAAGTCTAAAAAAAACGGTAAGGATTACGGTGGCAGTAGAATGGTAACTGGGAGCCGATGACTTACGCTGCGACTACCAGACTAGTGGAACGGGCCAGGATTCTAGCTGTCTTGCTTATAATTTACGCTGTGACTTGTCAAATTAAAGTAGAAGGGTAAGTAGGAGGTTGGTATTAGTTAAAAGATCCGGTATTTAAACATACAAGTCTAGGCTTGGGATAAACAAGGTGTTGGCGGTAATAATGCGGTGGGAGATGGTGGAAAAAAAGGGGTACATTGACGTTACAAATCAAATGAGAATAGATGTAAAGCTACATGCCATCTAATACGATTAAGGTATATCACACCTTTGTATAATAGTGAACTCTATATGCATTGGTGATGCGCCCTTTCGCGCAGCACAGCCCTACCCTACACAGGTAAAGTTCTTACAGGTGGCTTCCCATCATACCAGGTGGTCCTTTTTTTTCAGAGCTTTTCTTGTTTTGGCTTCATTAGTAAACCGTTCCGTGCTCCTGTGGTCTATTGCCCACATATTTTTCTATATTGTAAAATGCAGCTATTGTATTTCTACTTTTTTAGTATTTTTCATCTTGCTCTTAATTATTAAATAAGTTTTAAATGTTATCTTATTAACTTGACGTTCATAATTCTTTGGCTGATTTTATTTTTAAGTATTTTTTAGACATACATTTATTTGCTGTTATATCCCACTTTTTAAGAGAAATTTTTCTATTACTTCGTTTAAAATAGTTCTTCTTAAGCTTTGTTGTTTGTTACAGGGTAGAAAAAAATTCTAAAAACGGTCAAATATCTTAAGAAATACAATTTTAATTAAAAAATCAAAAAATAAGAATTTATTAACAAAAAAAATTTTTATTTATTTAAGCTAAAGAAAAGCGCCCCTCTTATGTATAAAAAGGGAGGAAACTTTTAAATTTTAAATAAAAACCTGAATTTTTCATTACAGATTCAGGTTAGACGGTAAAAAATACATAACCTCTACTTAAAACACTTCTCCGTTATCATATTAGATGGTAATCGCAGGAAAAAATTATCGCAAAATTTTTTTATCGGTGATTACAGCGCCATCTTCAATGATTACAAAAAAAAATTACCAGTAAAATATATATTTTTTTCTCATAATCGGTATTTGCAATAAAAAGCAGGAATTTCCTCTTGGAAATTTAAAATGCCCCCCACCTCAATAATAGGGGGGAAACTTTATATTTTTAAACAAAAAGCTTTACTTTTTTTGTAGATTTGAATTTTGCTGAAAAAAATACATAAATTTTTCCAGTAACAATTTTTTGAAATCATTGTAGGTGGCGCTGTAATCGCAGATAAAACAAATCTTGCGATATTTTTTCCTGCGATTACAGCGCCATCTAATATGATAACAGAAAAGTTGTTTTAAATAAAAGTTAGGTATTTTTTACCGTCTAACCTGAATATGTAATAAAAAATGTAGGTTTCTATATAAAATTTAAAACTTTTTTTCTTTTCACCCATAAGGGGGTAAGTGGGATGCTTTTCTTTATGGTAGGACGTGAATTAAATAAAAATGGGAGTTCCTATTTAAAATTTAAAATTAGCTTTTTATTTTCTTTAGCTAGGGGTAGGGAGGAAGTGTAACGTTTTATTTAAGCATAATTAAATAGATTTTTTTTTAATGTTAAACACATTGGAAGCATATTTTTCGAGATATTTAAGAACGGTTCCAGACTTTTTGTCCACCGTGTATAATATGTGTGCATTTCTTCACATCGTCATTATTATTCATGGTTTCTTTATTATATGGAGGGTAATTCTGAACAAGGAAATATGTATTTTTGGATGAGTGTTTTCGAAAAAAAAATAAGAATAAATTTTTTTCAATTTATTTTTGTCAAAAATTAAAATTTTTTAACATTCAAACAAAATTTAAAAAATAATTTAAAAACTTTAATAACACCATGTGTTGAACACATTAAATTTTAATATTACAGTTTAAATTTTTTTTAAATAGAATTCAATCATTTCAATTTAATATACCATTCCAGTTTTATAGTTAATAACTCATACGTACCTGGCCATTTTAACAATGAAATTTTGACATAGATTAAACGGAAATATTATAAACCATGAGTAGAGTAGAGATTACCCTACAAAATTTAATTATTCCAGTACGCACAATTCATGTAGGTTCAGATTGAAATTGAATGAACTAATAAATTATCAAATTTTAATTAAATGTTACCTGCATGACATAGTTATAAGTAAGTTCTGTGACGCATCTTAATTTTTATGCATCTAAAATTAAAAAAAGGCAAGAGAAACAATTATAACTGTGCCGCAACTGATGACATAGAACTATGTCTACTATATTTAGTTCAATTTAAATTAAATAAAAGATTTTATTTGGTTTTTATGTTACTTTATTTAAGGGATGAAATATGAATGGTTGAAATCCATTTTATAATAAATTGCATTAACAAGTTTCCTATCGGCGTTTGGTTCATTATTCTACGACTACTATTTATTTATAAGCTCTCAAAGGGTAACCTTTTCGATAACGTATTTGTCGTACACAATTTTTGTTACCGACTTGTAACCGCCCATATACCACCGGAAAAGAGGTAGTTTTATGTCATAATTAAAAGCGATATAAAGAATAATTTGACAATAGCTATTTAACAAAACGTTTGCGAATACTTTGTGTTTTGTATTTTTTACGAAGCAAACTTTAAAAGCAGATATATTTGTATCTGTGCTTGGCATTTTTTTTCATATTTCAATCGGACTATGAATGCATCGCTCATATTTGGAAACGCCTCCTCCACATACAATCATATTGTAATTAAACTTGTTTTAAATTTTTTTGTGCATCAATTTTTTTACGAAAAAAATCAAACAGTGAAACGAATTTAATAATAATTGGTGTACACCAATCCATTAAAAATGATTTTAGTTGTCAATTTTTGTACACATTTTAAAAACAACGTGTATACAGTAATTTTATCTTCATAATTGTTAAAAAATGGTTTATGGAAAGATTTTATTTAAACCTGTACAATATTATTATTTTTCTCTTTGTTTTATTGCTTCGATGATATTGTAATAGAAGCAATAAAACGCGGAGGAGATGCTGTTAAACATGCACTATGCAGAGTTTTCAACGCATGCCTCACTATGGGAATCGTCGTCAGCTTCTAAGGACGCCACTCCTGACGTATAGCTTTTTCTCTACCTGTGATGCTGGCAACTTACATTACAGGTGGACCCACAGTTTAGCGTTGATTCCGAACCACTGGAGTTACATGATTTCTCATATAATTCCGGACGGTTTATAGCCATGAAACCTCACGCTAGCAAGGCGGGTTGGGGAGTGTTGGGCATTTAAATATTTAAATAAATATTTTGCATGCTGTGTGTCGCAAACCAACGATTTTGCACTTAGCAGACGAATGCCTAGACCGCTGAGCTACACTGACACAGTATAGGAATGATACCAACTAAATGAAACAACGCTGTAATCATATTGATACACAAAAAAGGGTGTTTAACCAATGTAGGCAACTGTAGACCTATCAGCCTTCTGTCGCATGTGTACAAACTTTTGCCAAGAAGAATAACAGCGCGCAATTAAGCCCAAAGCTCGTCTTTTATCAACCTTATGAACAAGAAGGCTTTCGAGATGGTAACGGAACAAACGACCACCTACAACTCTACAAGTCAACAAAACCGCGCACCGCAGCCTCATACACATCTCCGAATCTGATATGCCTCAACACCTGAATAACAGTCCATATGATCAATAAGTTCTATCAATTATGATCTACCGCTGTGAGAAATAAAATATAACTTAAGCGGTGGTTAATAAATTAAAAACTGCCCAAAAAGCCGTTAAAGGATCAATGCATATCAAGCATTGATCTTAAAGATCGATAAAGTAATACCTGGATGCAAGAGCGCATAAAGGTCGCAGATATTACAAAGAGCAGGGCCGCCCCTAGCCGAGGATACGTGGGGCACTTACCCCAGGCCCCGGGCCTGTAATAGCCCCGCGCCACTACCATCAAGTTTATATTTATTTTATTTGACTTATTTATCTTGGGACATTTAACCTGAGCAAGTAAAATATCTCGAAAAATAGACATTTAATGACAAAATGTTTTAGATAAATGTTTGAGGAAGACATTTAATTATGTCAAAATCTATTGCCCTTCACCCACGTTGAGGTGAAGGCTTTTATTACAGATTTGGATTCTACGGTAAAAAATACATAACTTTTACTGCAAACTCTTTTCTCTAATATTCATCCTAGTTGGCGGATAGTTGGCACTGTAATAGCAGAAAGAAATTATCGCAAGATTTATTTTTTCTGCGAATTTAGCGTCTTCTGGTTACAAACTCTTTTATTTAATAATCATCTTAGTTGGCGCATAGTTGGTACTGTAATCGCAGGAAGAAATTATCGCAAGATTTGCTTTTTTTTTTGCAATTAGAGCGTCTCCCGGTTACAAAAAATTCTAATTACCAAAATTGAGGATTTTTTTTTTTGCACAATTCGAATCTGCCATAAAAAGTGGAAATTTTCATTCCAAAATTTAAAGTTTACCCCTCTTGGGGTAGGGTGAAGGGCAGCTTTAAATTTTCAAAAGATATCCCCCACTTTTTATTAAAGATTCGTACTTTCAAAATTTTCTTCAAAACATTTTGTCATTTAATGCCTATTTTTTAAAATATTTCACATTATCAATTAAATTCCGCACTTCTCTACAGGGTGTCGCATTTTAATCTTAACCGAGAAATATTTTGAAAAATAGACATTGAATAACAAAATATATTGTATCATGGTTTGAAGGGGGACATCCGATTTTGTCAAAAAAAATATCTCCCCGAACCCCCATGTGCAGTGAAGGAAGTCAATTTGGAAATCTTTAATGTGAACCCCCACTTTTAATTACAAATTCTGTTTTGGGAATAAAAATACATTACTTTTATCAAAAATATTTTTTTGCAATAATTGTAGGTGGCGCTGTTAGCACGAAAATAAATTATCGAAAAATTTGTTTTCTCTGCGACAAAAGCGTCAACTACGAAACTACGATGATTACATAAAAGTGTTCTTGTATACATTTTTACGCAAAATCCAAACAAAAAGCGGGGCTTGCCTAATGAAAATTGAAAGTTGCCCTTTGCCACACCTCAAGGGGGAACACTTTAAATTTTGGAATTAAAACCTCCACAATTTATTGCGGATTGTGCTAAAAATAATACATACATTTTACCAGAAATATATTTTTGTAATCATAGTAGATGCTGCTAAAATCGCAAGTAAAACTAAAAAATTTCCTGCAATTACGACTCCTACGATTATTACAAAAAAATGTTTTAAGTAAAAGTTATAAATTATTATCCGTAAAATATAAATTTGCAATGAAAAATTGTTGTTCTTATTTAATATTTTAAAGTTAACGCGCTCTTTCGTCCCATGGGGGTAGAAAATGGGAATATTTGGACAAATTCTAATGTCTGAGGATTTGGAGAGGGGCATCCGATTTTGTTAAATAAATTGCACGCCCTACAAAAATATCATTGTAGATGGCGCTAAAGTCGCAAATAAAACGAAAAAAATTTCCTGCAATTACAGCGTCACCTGCGAATAATCCAAAAAAATGTTTCAAGTAACAGTTATAAATTTTTATCCTTAAAATTTTAATTTTCAAAAAAAAATTGTCCCTATTTAATATTGCATAGTTAACGTCCTCTTTCGTCCCGTGGGTGTAGGGAATGGGAATATTTAAAAAAAATCTAATGTCTGAAGATTTGGAAAGAGAAAATCGAAAAAATTGCATGCCCTATAAGAAAAAATATTGCAAAATTTATTTTTTTATCCGTTAAGTGCAATAAAATATGGGGGTTCTTATTTAAGATTTTAAAGTTAACGCTGTTTCCAAAGACGGGTGAAATTTTTTTAACAAAATCGGATATCTCCATTTAAACCTCTAAACTTTTGTCTAAAAAATTTTGTCGTACGATGCCTATTGATATTCTTCTGTTAAATTTAAATGGGATGCCCTGTATAAATGGGGTTTTGTCCCATGCTCCGCAAATGTTAGGGGCGGCCCCGACAAATAGAATGTCTAAATTAAAGTGACAGTGGGCAGGACATGTGAATAAGGTCTGATTATGGATATTTGAGCAAAAAAAATTATAGAGTGGAGAATACAAATAAATAGGAGAAATAAAAAAACAACTAATGCACGCTGGTTCTACGATATAAGGAAGGTGGCGATCAGGAGACCTAAGTTACATAACTGGAGGAAACTTTAAGGGGCCGAAACGGGCTGAACTGATGATAATTGACCTAAGAACTAAAATTTTTTTCTACGCCATGCTTCTACCAAGCGCACAATTCTCATAAAAAAATTAAAACTTCAAAATTTTCCAAAAACTAACTTTAATTTTTGTTTTGTTGATTGAAAAATTTAATTGGGACAGAATTGACAAGCGGTAAAATGTAGGACTGGTGTTTTTAAGGATCAGGGTTCGAAACCGACTTAATTTATTTGTCTAGATTTTAAATTTTTCTCCGCATCTTTAAAGCCGTTGGTCCCATCTTTGACGTATAACCTTTTCAGTTATTCAAATAAAAGACGTAAAAATTAGGTGAAACTAGACTTTAGCAAAAAGCTCTCGCTTAAAAAACGGGTCGATACATACATATCAGATTGGTCTTTTAAATTTTCCTTATTTTATTTAGTTTGGCTTAACTTGTTTGGATATTTCCTCATTTAACTTGCTCTTATTTAAGATCCAAATGTGATAATAAAAATTTTGTTTTAATTTAAAATATGAAATAGCGAAAAGTAGTAGCTCAGTTGCAAAAAATAACAATTTTCGGAGTTATTTCTAAAGTTTAAAACTGAGAAAGAATGTTGATTGATTTCACCCAAGAGTCAAATATACATTTCCGTACGTTGGATGAATTTAAAAAACAAATAAAAAACACAATTTACTGGCGAACCTATAAAAAAGCACGAGTGCGCCTGGGCCAGACAACAGAAGTGAATTTTGTGGAGAATTTCTTGTGCGTCGCTTACTACAAAACTTTGTATTTTACCTTCTGCTTACTTCAGCGTCACCGTTGCGTGGCGCGCTATTGCAATTTACTGTCAGTGTACATTTATATTAGCCTATAGCATAGAAAAAGGGATAGAGAAAGAAAAAATAAGAAAAGATCAACGTTTCCGTTGCATCTCGAGCGTCACAATTTCCGTGACGATTTTTTTTACTACTCCCGGTAAAGAAGTTTTACTAAGAAAATAAATGTTAACTAAGACTTTTGTAAACAATAGTTAACGCGCTCTTTCGTCCCGTAGGGGTAGAGAATGGGAATATTTGGACAAATTCTAATGTCTAAGGATTTGGAGAGGGACATCCGATTTTGTCAAAAAAATTGCACGCCCTACAAAAATATCATTGTAGATGGCGCTAAAATCGCAAATAAAACAAAAAAAATTTCCTGCAATTACAGCATCACCTGCGAATAATCCAAAAAAATGTTTCTAGTAACAGTGATAAATTTTTATCCTTAAAATTTTAATGTTCAACAAAAAATTGTCCCTATTTAATATTGCCTGGGCCAGGCAACAGAAGTGAATTTTGTGGAGAATTTCTTGTGCGTCGCTTACTACAAAACTGTATTTTACCTTCTGCCTACTTCAGCGTCACCGTTGCGTGGCGCGCTCTTGCAATTTACTGTCAGTGTACATTTATATTAGCCTATAGCATAGAAAAAGGGATAGAGAAAGAAAAAATAAGAAAAGATCAACGTTTTCGTTGCATCTCGAGCGTCACAATTTCCGTGACGATTTTTTTTAGTACTCCCGGTAAAGAAGTTTTACTAAGAAAATAAATGTTAACTAAGACTTTTGTAAACAATAGTTTGGTAAAAGCGACTTTTTATAAATCTGTTAGAAATCATTTTATAGGTGTTTATTTTTTACTATGGGTATTTGAAGTGTAAACCATAAAATTTGATATTTTGTTAAAAGTTATGGTTCATTTATATAAAAGCTTTTAAATAATCTATACTGAAACGAAAGCTTAATAAATATGTCAGGTATTTTAATTTCCGCCATTTTTCCCTTTGGATGATTTATAAAAAATGTGATGAGAACATTTCATTTGTGATTTGTTGAGGCGAGATAATAATTTTCCGGATGATATTATAAATAAGTGCAAAATTTAATTTGGAAAACCGCCAATGATGTATCATTGCCAAAAGAAGCGCTACTCTATTTTTCATTGGGGAATATCTGAACATATTTCCTGTCATTGATTACATAATATATTTTAGATATTTATTTCCACGCTACAGTTTTGCTCCGTGCCGAAGTAAAACTCGGCGTGCAAATCTGTTTAAAAGCTTTTTTGTAGATTGTATGAGCTAAAAAATACGTGTTAAAACTGAGCTAATGTATTTTTAATCTGCAGACATGAGTTCTGACTGGTGGCGGCGTTGAAATTACAATAACATTGGTAGAGTCAGGTGCTGGTGCGATTATATGATAACCAAATAATTATGGTGCAATAGAATGCACGCAAACAATATACAGAAAACTTCTCCACATGGAATACTCTATCACGCGTACCAAATCATTTTATTAGGTTGCAAACATTTTCCCGAGTTTATTTGTGTAAAATTGGTTTGCATATAACGATGGCAATTAAGAATTGTTATTATCAACCATACACCAGCTTTGAATTGGTAATTACATAATAAACAGTAATCAGCCAATTTCACTCCGAGCGCATTATATTATTTCAGCGTTGCTCCCGAATATCGATTTTAATAAATTTTATAAAAAGCAATAATCGCCAGCTGAAATTAAGCATTATTACGCTTTTATCTTTCTCCATTTTCCATTTCGACTTTATAATCGGATACACATCGACACATTGTTACCGCCTTTACTTATTGTTTCATTGAAATATGGCTCTGTGTTTTGCCGGTTCTCATTAGAAACGGTCTTGGATCGAATCCAATATTAAACGAACCGGAAGCTAAATTGATTTTAAAATCAATGAACCTAACCTCCTCACTTAACAATCACAAATAATTGACGGCACGGTCTCCATGGCAACGTTTAATCATCTGATGGAAGATTGAAGTGTGTTTGATAAGACATATTTCTGAAGCTCCAGCTATAATTTGTTTTGTTATAGCCTGGTGCAAAATAAGCAAAAAAAAAAACTTTATTTGACAACAAATAGCTATCACTGGTTTGTTTACTCGACGTCGCCCTAAAATAAAAAATAAAACTCTTGTCCTAAGGGCGAACTCAATTTACAAAACTCCGTATTTATTTGACCTCTTTCGGTTGCTTGAACAATTTTTAGCTTGCTTTAAGCCAAGTTTAAACAAAAGGGGTGAATTGCTAAGAGCAATGTGATGTTATCGTTTTTCCTTCCGATTTCTGGTCTGTCCCCGCAATAAAAACTGGTAATTACTGGAGTTGCTTCCCTTCGCCGTCGCAAAGAAATGGGAACACACAGAATTGTGGACCGACCGCGATGTGTATCTTTGCAGCTCTTGTAATCTACGAGATTTAAGGTGATATATGCCTGGATTAGGGATGCAAGTGACCGCGGCTTAAATGTCTTAACAGAATATATCCCCTAAATTGCGACTCTATACGCACTAAAAATAAGGACTTTTTTTCAATGAATCCACCGAGCGTGTGTTTATTTTATCCGTATCAGAAAAAAAGTTGCTTGAAAAGAGATTAAGAGGTGGTAATCAGATTTTCTTTAAGGATTTTATCTACATTTGGATGTGAGTATAAAAGTTCCTTTTATAAAATAAAATTATAAGTTATAAAGGATTTTGGTTTTCTTTTTGGTTTCTCTATACATCAGATGACATCACCCATACAGAAAGCGCCTTCGAGCTCGCTAGATGGCGCGTCAAATCATAATTAGCAATAAGCGATTCAAAATAATATTCCCGCCCCATATTTTATTGCTCTTAATGGGTAAAATAAGGTTACGACAGATTAAAATAATAGTAACTTGGTGCTTTTTTGTGTTTTTCTGTGGCTGGGCTCTTTCCTGGGTGTTTTTTATGCTTGCTGAATTTGTATATATCGTTTAAATATGTAAACACTTATACAATAAATAAAGTACCCACTACGGGAGAACTACATTTTTCTCCGCTAGAGGGCGTATCGCTTGGCTTAATTCACCAATAAGTAATTTAAATTAAAATATAATTAATAATATAACCTCAAAACTTTGACTTTGACAATTATACAATGCGTACGCATCAAATCGTATGACGATACTAAGCGTCATACGTATGACGTCATACCTTGGGCAAATTTTGGCGTGATTTTGTTTGTTTGCTTCACTTTTTAGTAAGCGGAAAATAGCACAAAGCTTGACTATGGTCTAAGGCTAAGGCTTTGACCAAGTTAATGAAGAGTCATTGGCAACACTTTCGTATAGGAGTGCCACATTTTATTAAAATGCGTGCCACGAAGTACCGCGTAAAGGAGTTACAAGAGGAAATGAAAATTATGTATCATAAATTATGTAGTAAAAAAAAAACAGATAGATCAACTGTAGATATTTTAATTATTTAATTTTTGTGTAATTTTTACGCCTAATATTTTAATGCGTGCCACCAGGTGGTGCGCGTGCTAGTGATTGGCGATCATTTTTTTTTTGACGATTACAGTACTTTATCTTATGATAAAGTAAAAAGCTTTTCAAATGTTGCTTAAGTAGACACACTGTATAAAGTGTACATTATGATCGGTAAATAACATTCTTCGTCGTTTTTCAAATTACACGTGCCATTGGTCTCGATCTTTCCAGCCCCCCACTGTAGACATCTATGCCTCATTTCAAAGTCCACTTTCTAACTTCAACTTCTCTAGCTGTACCTCTTTTTTTTTCTTTCCCGCGAAGTGTACTGGAAGACTTTATCAGGCAATTCTATCTTTTGAAATTCCTTAAATACCGTTTCCGAGGCTCGATGTTCGTTGCCGATTAGCCAACAAAATCAGAACCTCGCAGACAATTGTGGAGAAGTCTATAGAATATAATAAATCAGAACATTTATGCTTCATCGATCTAACTAAAGCATTTGATCGCGTGAGACTAGGAGATGTACTAAGAATTCCACACGATAGAAAAATACCAACAAATATCATAAACACCATCAAAAACTTGTACTTAAACAGCAAAATCACTGCTCGTGTTAACAACAAACACACAAAATCCATCCCAGTCGAAGTAGGCATAGGACAAGAAGATGCACTCAGTCCTTTGCTCTTTAACCTAGTAATGGACGATATAATCAAAGAAGTTAAATTCTACATAGGATACAAAATATGAGATAAGATATTCTCTGTTACGCAGATGATGCAGTAATATGCGCAGAAAACGATGACGACCTTCAGATACAACTCGCTACATTTAACAGAACATTAAAACTATACAACATGCTAATATTTGCCGACAAAACAAAATTTATGACGTCATTAAAACATCCTCTAAAATGTAAACTTGAGATGGAAGGCCATATCATCCAACAATAGATGACATTCAAATACCTAGGCATCGAGCTGACCAGTAATGACGATATTGAAAGTGAAGTCACACAACAAGTAGCAATGGCTAATAAGGTAGCGGGGTATCTGAACGATCTTGTTTGTCAAAACAAATATTTAAAGACCGAAACAAAATCGCGAATAAATAAAATAAAAGTCAGACCCATCATGACATACACATCAGAAACAAGACCAGAAACGATAAAAACGAAGCAGATCTTGGAAGCGACGGAAATTAATCTTACGACGCATTACTAGAAAGACCCTTATGGATAGAGAACGAAATAAAAACATACGCACAATGTGAAAAGTCGATAACATCAACAACTGGGCCACACACGTTAACATCTTTAGAAAGACCACATTAGCAGAATGGATGAGAAACGTGTTGTCAGAATTGCCAGAGACAAATCTCCAAAAGGTAAAAGAAGCACAAAATGACCGAAGAAGAGATGAAGTGACAACCTGCGACCGTAGCTGCGCCGAAGAAAAACAGGCTATTTGCCTTATATGGAAGAAAGAAGAAGAAGAGAAGACCCTTAATGTTAAATATTTATAGAAACGTTTTAGAGTTTGTACGGACTCATCGAGATTGATTTATAACGATGTGTAGGGAATTTGACATTTGATTTTTATTGCAGGTAATCCTGTGCAATTATTTAGATGTTTAAATATTTTAATCATTGACGTTTGTAATGCAGGATTGTAAGGAGTATGTACATAAAACATCTGCTTTTCTCATGCCACTTGAAAAATGAGCCATAATAATAAATGTGCTTTGTTCACTTAAAAATGAAATGACTCTCTATCTAAAATAAGAGAGGTTATGTTATTTTAGTTTTACCTGTTAGTAAAATTTATTATCAAACTTATTTTTTAGCTCTGAAAAAAATTAGTTTTGTTCGAACATGTAAAATTCGCTTACATAGGTAAAACACAAATGAACTATTACTGTCAGTTACAACGAAAGCCAATGAAATTTTTTTCAAACATTTGATTAATTGCACAGGATTACTAGCAATAAAATATCAAATGTAGTTTGGGTTGCCTACATATGCGGATAGGTTGTTATTAATAATTTTCAGTGGGCGCACATTGATATTTGTCATTTGTAATGCTTTCCACAATTTTTGTATTCGTGCACTGTCATTAGATCTACGAAGACT
>JARJDX010029813.1:0-10776 GCA_030264735.1 Gymnusa sp. GC000175 | reverse complement strand
GTCAAAAGTGATAGACGTGAATAATTGAATTTTTATTGCCAACATACATCTTTAAATATGATAGTTAACCCAAAAAACATCTCAAATTAGTAAATGAAAGTCGTGAGGTGACCACACCACCATTTTTTTAAATATGGTGAATAGTGGTTTACAGGTAAATACTTAATTACTTATTGTAGGTACACACGTTAGATTTTTTACCATGTTACGGGAGATTTTTTTTTATGCGTTTAATAAAATCCCCGACAAAGTGTAAAGCGGGATTCACAATTGACGGGAACGAGAACGAGAACAGAACGGAACGGATACGAGAACGAGAACGGGAACAGTTTACGTTATTTTATTTACGTTCACAATAAACTGTTCCCGTTGACAATTCAAGTGAAACCACTTTATCGTTTTGGTATATTTTATTTTGTAGTATTTTTTTTTCGAGATATTTTACCTATTTACACTAACAAAGTAATAAAAATTATACCACCTTCTACAAAAATGCAATAACAGATGGCAATGACAGATGATTAGTGCTGCGCGCGCAGCTCGCTGAAGTATTCTGATTCGTCCCGAGAACCACCGGAGACGGGAAAGATGAATGTTGAAAAATAAACCTCTCTGATGTTGACCAACTTTGCCGTGTTCGTTCCCTTTTCGTTCTCGGGCTCGGACTCCGGGAACCTATTGTGAACGTTCTGCCTGCTTTCCTACCAATTCAACTTCCGTTCCCGTTTCGTTCTCGTTACCGTTCTCGTTTCCGTCAATTGTGAATCCCGCTTTATAGTTGCAAAATGGTAAACCGTTATTGTTTATTGTACTCCATCCGAGGGTTTAATAAATTTTTCAAAAATGTATATGTAGATTTTTAGGAAAGATTGTGTTAAATTTTCTTTCAAAACAAAGTTTAAAGAATTTATTTAACATTTCTAAGAATTAACTTGATGCTTTTTTTGATGATGCTAGAAATATTTTTGATATGACAAAAATTATAAAAATATTTGCAACCTTATATGTCGTTGCAAATGGAAATTTAATGTAATTTTTATTAAAAACAAATTTTATGATACATTTTCAATGTAGAATTTAATGTTTTTTGTGATTGTAATGATTTTTGAAGTAACGTCAAATTTAAAGGTATTCGTCGACCCGTAGCGCTTGACGCGACACCTAGTGGCGAAATTAGTAAGTTATAGGCTCAGAGCTGTCAGGTGCAGTGTATGAGTATATGTAAATATAAATGGTTTGCAGTGCATAATAATTCATAAAAATAAATGAAAAACAATAAGAAAAAGGTGCCTGAGGGTGTGATGTGTTCCAGATTGTTCCAATATCCCTGGAAAACTTAATATTTGCTGGATGATACAGAATTTGACCCCGAATTAATGTGAAATTAAATGGAAAAAAATAACAATTATTAGGGTTATAAAGAAACACATTTTATTTTTTAACCATATTACCGCGTAAGTAGGCAATCCGAATTACATTTGGAATTTTAATGTTGGTTATCATTTGCAATCGATTATATTTTTGAATATTTTAATCATTGGCGTTCGTTACATTAAGAGTTTATTTGGGTTTACCTATGTGTTTAAGGTGTGTAATGTTGTTTTGTTTTTAATAAACCATTAATGATTCACTACAATGCCAATGATTGGGTTAACAGTTATACCAACTGGTGTTAGTTGGGTGGACTACAAGGTCACGTGGTTATCACTTATTTCTGACTTCTCTGTATTTTGGTTAATAAAAAATACATTTTCAAATTATGTATTTCCGAATGAACATCAAGACAATGTGGTTTTGAACTGCTTTATTTGGAATTTATTGCTATTCGTACCAGGCGTTTCTCCAACAACAATTGCGGAAATTCTACAAAAATTTAAGCTTCTTCTTCTTATTTTAGCTTCTTCCACATTACTGTCGGGATAACTGTCGACTAGCTTTAACCCTTAATTCATAAATAAATCTAATTTTACTGGTGGAAAACCGTAAGTTATAATATACGTTGTAATTTTTTACAATCCTGACACATGCCCAATTTATTTTTTAAACGCTCCCAGCCGACTGTCGTAGAGCGCCACTGCTAGAGCGGCGCTTGCAACGGATCAAGCGTATTTGTCAATAAATATGTTAAAGTAAATGATGGAAAAGCCTGTGCACATATAGAGTTAAATTTTTTAATAAAAATTATGCTTAAAAAATTATATTTAACATTTCTTAGGCACAATTTTAATCTTTTATTGGTGCTAAAATTATTTTTTGAGGTAAATTTAAATATTTGAAACATATACGCTTGACCCGTTCCTTCAAATTCGATGCGAGCGCCTCCCTAACGGCGGCGCTTGGCAACAGTTGGATAAATCAGATTTTAATTTATATGCATATGTCATAATTGCAAATAATGACATCGTATATTATAACTATCAGTAAAATTAGATTTATTGATGAAAAAAAGTTTTAGCAAAGGGAAAAAACTCATCGACACAGAAATTAATTTCAGTAGAATTTCAGGAACTATTTTGCGAATAACAATAATTCTCAAATGAAGTAGTTTAAAACCACATTTGTTTAATGTTTATTTGGAAGTATATAACCTGAAAATGTATTTTTATTGACAGCAGACTATAACTTACTAATTTCATCACATGGTGTCGCGTTAAGCGCTACGGATCAGCGTATATACCAATTTACATGACCTTTCACTTGTTGGAAAATTCATGGAACTTGCGAATTTAAAAGTTTCTTTAAATTATGCTAAAAATGATAAAATTGTAAGAATAAGAAAGCGGGTCTCATGTGAATTGGTTTTTTAATCAGTACGATCCATAAGATCCCAATCCTAATCATAATGTTAATAGATGTAGATCTTTACTGTTTTAAAATTGTACTATTTTAGTTTTAGGTTAGGTTTAAACTTAACAAATTAATTAAATTTGATTAAAATAATTTTAATACCAATGCCCACGCCCTCTGGCTTATCGATTTTCAAATAAAAAAAGTAATCAGTTGCGAATTCGGTGTGCAAAATATATCCCTAATGTGTATTAAGTAAAAAGTACAAACATAATAAAATTAAATTTTACATAATAAAAATTTAAATTGCCTGTTGGCATTCCAGACACGAAGCCGGGCACGTACTAAAACACTTTTCTTATCTCCGGGGTCGTTAATAACTCCACCTTAATACATTTTGCATACCTTGTAAAGATAAATGGGGCTTACGCTTAATATTTTGTTAGAAAAATAATACATAGCCACAACCGAAATTAAATTTTGAAATCTTAAAATGAAGTACAGTTTAGGATTCTTACATTTCATGTGCAGTCAAATTTGTGCAATTTTCTTTAAAATTTATACAAATTTGATTAAAATTGCGATGATTTTAATAAAATTTTAGGGTGATTAGTCAAGTTAGAAAGTTTTGGTTATTTTTATAAAGATTATGGTCATGGTAATTAAATTTAAGAAAATATATACGATTCTATTTAAATTAGAATATAGGCAATATCCTTCAAAAAAGTTAGATCGGTGAATATAATTTTAGAGTCGTTATTTTTTTTTAAATTACAACTAATTTCCGATACAAATTTTTTATGGACAAAATAAAGTTTGGAAACCACTGAATTAAACCGTCTTTCCTGCAGAGATGATGTAAAAAAAGATAGTGGAAGTAGATACTTCAAAAACCACGTTTTCTAATTAAGTAGGTTCGAAAACAATAAATTTCGTAAAAATTGCGATTTCAAAAGTTTCACGTACACCTAGTGTCTTCTGTTCGAAATTTAAAGTTAAAGCATTTACACCAGTGTTTTTCAAACCGTGGGACGCGGTCTGTAGGGGAAACGCTGGAGGATTTCAAGAGTTTCTATATAATGTTGACTTGTTCCATTTTGATTTTACTAAGTTGAAACGTTCAGTCTTAGGGTTTTACACCTCGTGTAAAACTAAATTTAAAAAAAAATTAATAAATTTTTATATGTATGTACCTGTAGTTCGTAAACATATTAAGTTTTTTTATTTGTATTTTGTATATGTATATATCTTACATTTTTTGATTTCGTATTGTATTTTAATTAATGTACTTGTATTAGTTTATTAGTATTATATGTATTATCCCTGTTATTGGCCGAAAATCGGCTGTTTGGTGTTAGGATTTTATAAATATATAAATAAATAAAAGAAATTAGTGTAATTTTCAAAAATTTTGAGCCATGTTGGTCAAATTTTAAATAATTTTGGTTAAAACTACAAATATTTTTATCAATTTTTGTCATAAATTAGATAATTTTGGTTGAAATAATAATAATTTTAATCAGATTTAAAGAAATTTTATCAATATTTAAAGTTTTATAAAAATTGCAAAGTTAGTTATTGTTAGTCAAATTTGAGCAATTTTCATTAAAATTCATACAAATTTGGTTAAAATGATATTATAGTTATGGTAAATTTTGTTCATGTTTAATTAATTTTTGTCATTTTGTGTCATAGATTAGTTGGATATTGGAAAAAATTAATTTGAATTTAGTCTTTAAAATATAAATTATTAGAACATTTTACATTGTAATAAATACGAATTTTGTCAAATTTGGACAATTTTCGTGACAATTTAAAAGATTTTTCTTTAAATTACTGTGTTTTTTTATAAACCTAGACATTTTTCTCTAATTAGGGCGATTTAGGTTAAAATTGATATGGAATAGCAACATTTTTTAAGGGTTTTGTCAATATTTAAATAATTTTTTGTTTAAATTGCGATGCTTTAATCAAATTTAAGCAATTTTCTGAAGAAAAAAAACTATAAAAATTGATATGAATTTGATTAGTTTTAGTCAATAAGAGATGATTTAAATTAAACTGTAATAATTTTTTATAAATTTAGGTAATTTTTTTTAAATATTAATTGTAAAAACACTGTAATTGATGTAAATTTTGCAAAATTAGGGTAAATTTTATAATATTTTTGAACTTTAATTAATGTTCTTGATAAAATTCAGGCGGTAATAAAAAAAGAGCAATTTGTTTAAAAAATATAAATGCTTTTGTTCGAAGTAGTTCAATTTAGTTTCAAATTTATTTTGAAATTGACATGATCTTTGTCGAAAGTGGCTAATTTTCGTCAAAATTTTAACGATTTTGGTTTTAATTACTATGTTTTGAAATAAATTTAGGCGAATTTTGTCTAATTAGATCAATTTAGGTAAAAATTGATATAGAATTGCAAAATTTTGTACAATTTTTGTCAATATTTGAACAATTTTTGTTTTAATCGTGATGTTCAGATCAAATTTAACTAATTTTCTTCAAAAAATGCAAAAATTGATATGAATTTTGTCAAGTTTTAGTCAATGTTTAGATAATTTTGGATTAAATTTTATGATTTTAAATAAGTTAAGGCAATTTTCTTTAAAATATAAATTATTGTTTTACATTGTAATTTTCTAAATTTAAATAATTTCCGTAAAAATGTTTGGTTTAAATTGATGTTTATAATCAAATTCAAGCATTTTTTTTAAACTTGAATTATTTTCATCGAATTAGAGAATTCTTTTTTAAATATAAATGATTTTGTTGAAATTAGTTTAATTTACGTTAAAATTGATTTGATGATGAATTTCGTTAAGTTTCGCCAAGGTTTAAATTACTATGTTTTTAAAAAATTTAGGAAATTTTTGTCTGATTAAGGCCATTTAAGTTAAAATATATATGAAATATTTTGGTTTAAATATAAATCTAAACCATAATATTTTTAATCAAATTCAGCCGATTTTTTTTAATTTTAAATGATCAAATTTAAGCAATTTTTTTCAAAAAAAGATAAATCGGTAGAAAATTGAATACATTAATAAATATTTTAATTTTTTCACTAGATAAATAGAAACATTTTTAATTTTCTATTTGTCAATTACTCTTTAAATTACAAATATAAAAAATCTATCCAAAATAAATAATTGGTTGGAGCATTTTTTTATAAAAAGGGGGAGGCACAGGTAAAGAAAGTTTGGAAACCGCTGAGTTAAGCCATCTTAGCTGCAGAGAAGATATAAAATTATTTTCTACTAAAAAGGCTCGCAAACAATAATTTTTCGCAAAAATTGCGATTTCAAAAAAAGTCAAAATCACAATAGTTCTTCTTATTCCGCAATTAAAAGTAAAACCATTAAAAAAAATTTGATGTGGTCACCACCTGACTTTATCATAAATATGAATTTTTATGGTGATATTTTTAATTGGGAATTAACTTTACCTAGTGGTGGCGCTGCGATCAATCTGTCAATGGAAACTTTAGTCGGTATCATTCAGTAATATTTACAGGTTAGAAGCGAATATTTTTGTGTTTTCACACAAAACAGAAAATATTTAAAATTCAACAATTAAAACACTTATTTGTCATAAGAGTTCTATATCAATACAATGGATGTCAACCGACTCGATTTAGTTCACGATCTACCGCTAGACGGCGTCTCTTTTAAAGTTAATTAATTAAAGTTTTTGAGAAACCTTGCCCAAAAAAAACGGCTACACACACACACTCACACATCCACACAGACAATTTTTAATTTTGGTCAATTCTTGTTCAGGACACCCTAAAAGGTGCATTGCTACTAAAATCTTAACTTTCTTTTGCACGATTACAATACTTTATCTTTATGATAAAGTAAAAATATAATTGCGGTGGAAAAATTAAGTTTGTAATCACATGGACAATTTTAATGGCTTACTTTTCCTAACCTTTCATAAGAGTTCAATTATCGACGTTTGAATATTTTTACTGCATTGATATCCATAAAACTTTATATGAAATTTATGGAATTTTTATTTTGTAATAACAAAAAAAATTAAGATTTATGAAACGAAATTAGCTATTTTTATTCCTCCAATATTATTTTACTTTTTAACAAATTTCTTTTACTACTGCATGTAATAAAATATCGATACCCTTTTTAAAAAATACCCTACCCAAGATGTGCATTTGTTTTGTACTTGTGCATTAAAAGAATAATAAATGGATATTCATGAACATTGTAATCACCTATATTATATAAGTATTTGAGCGATTTATCCAGTTTTCATTTCAGTTTTTTTCAAAATGGACATTAGCTTACCTACAATCTAAAAGTGATTAGGTACAATCATTGATTATCTCGGCTAAAGCTTTACTAAATATAGCACCTAAACGTTTTATCATTTTAATGATCTACAATTGACTACTAGAAACAGTTATTGTCTTAATTATTGTCTTATATTATCAAAGTGGAATTTAAAATTCATTTATGAAAATTACTGTTTTATGTTTAATCTATATCAAAAAACTATCGATCTCGATATTTAAATGTTATTCTGATTGAACATTTAGGAACAACTATAAGCTACGAAAAAATAGTTTTTCATTTCATATGTATAAGAAGGATATGATTGTTCGTACTAAATAATTTTGGAGAAACCAACAACTTTTTAGATAATTTTTTTTAAATTTAATTTTATACATATAATTTAATTTTGATTTATTTTGATGGTCTCTTCAATTTTCGATATAAAATTAAAAATGTATTTTAATCAAAATACATTTTGGTACAACTTGATATAATTTTCCTTGAACTACGGGGGATTGTACGAATCAAAATTCGTTAGTTGAAAAATTATTGAGAATATACATCCGCAAGCAATAAATTTTTTCCATTTGTAAATAAAATTGTTTCCTAATGTGTAAAGAAAAGATTTATCGTGGAAACGTTGTGCAAAATGTAATTTTCTATTTATCTGCATTGCGGCAATATCCTCAACATTTTTCGTGCAAATTGCAGCTAGCAGTAGTTACATATTAATCACCTTACTGTAGTAATATCTTGTAGATCTTGGCCTTTGGTTTCTGGTACACAACAAATTACAAAAGCAAGGCCACAAATGGAAATAGCAGCATATAACCAGAATGCTCCATAGAGCCCTAGCAGCTCTTGGAAGTCGATGAATGTTTTGACACCTACAAAAGCACAAAGATAACTAAAAGCCGTTGCTAGTGCAGTGCCAAGACCACGGTGTTCTAAGGAAAATAGCTCGCTAACAAGCAACCAAGAAATAGGACTTATACCTAAGGAAAAGGCCACTGTAAATACTAAAACGCACAATAAAGGTATCCAATCAAGTTGTGGCTGAGCGTTTGGATTGGCATCCTCGTAATATGCGAATGAACCAAATGAAGCTAAGGCTAAAATCATCAATACACTAGAAGCAACGAGTAGAGGAAGTCTACCAGCTTTATCTACAAGCAACCCAGATAACAATGATGACAGCAATTGAACAAGAGCAACGGCAACAGCAGCACTGTGGGGATTAGTGCCACCGAAAGTTTGGCTGAAAACGCTTACCACATAAAAATTGAAAGCATTAGCACCGGAAAAACGTTGGAAGAACATTAAACCACACGCTATGGCTGCGGGGTTTCGCAAAGTGCGAATTAATAGGCGTGGATTTACAGGTACAGCTCGTGAAAGCACGTGTGCATGCAGGGCTCCCAATTCCACTCTCAAATCAGCATTTCCACCTCTTAACCACCTTAAAGCTTCTTCAGCTTCTCTATCTCGTCCTCTTAATACTAACCAACCTGGACTTTCCGGCACCTTCCACATCGCCACGCACATTGCCGTCGGTGCAAGAGATATCAGACCGGCAAGTTGTCTCCAATCCAAAAATGCACCGGCTGCAAATGCTATAAGAACACCCGCGTGGCCTGCAACTTTTGTTAGGGCGCTCAAACCTCCTCTTATATTAGGTGCAGCAATTTCACTCACGTACACTTGAGCTGCCAGTTGAACCACAGCAACCAAAAAGCCGCTCATAAATGCGGAAAAACATATCACTTCCACATTGAATGCAAACACTGTGATTAACCAACAAATTGATAACGGAATTCCAGACAGTAATAAGGTACGTCTTCTTCCCCATCGCATTGCTGCTCCTCCCAATGGAGCTCCAAACAAAGCACCAAGCAGAGAAAGACTTGCTAACCACGATGCTTGCTGGCCATTCAAGGAAAATGCTTCGGCGTCGCGTTGTTGAAGGGATGCTATAGCAGGTGAACTATAACCCTTACCCAAACCAGCAGCAAATGGACCCAGAGACACAGCTAGTGCAGCCATTACTTGTCCAAAATATTCAGGTCTTTTAGTAACTAGAAGACGTCCTCCTGGTCCCGCCACCTGATGTACACAAAGCATTACAAGATGCCGAACTTAATAAAATTATTACTTCTTACTGTGTGGGTATAAAATTCTCGTGCCATGATTGCTACATTGCGCCGAAGTACTTATCCCGGATTATCATGTCCCGGGTCTTGCAAATGCAGCTGGTGAAGATCTCCAGCGACGAGATGTCATGTCGCGGAGGGATTGCTGGCCACACTGGATCCGAATACACCAAACACCAATTGCGCGCGACTCCAACAGTCTATCGACCCATTTCACCCTTATGCGGTCCAGACCGTGCCAACAAATTCATTATTGTGTTGCTCTTGCGTATCAGCTATATCAAATTTGTATCCAGTCACGTTCATTGTTAACTTAATGTTCTGGATTATTTTCTTTCCATAAAAAAATAATAATAAAAGTGTAATGCTATTGTCTTTAACTTACTCATAATAACACTTTATTAAAATTGCATGGAAAACTTACAAATTAATAGAGATGAAAGAAGTCAATGGAAATTAAGCTCACAAAAGTAAACCAATCAAAGCTTCAGCTTGCAGGATGCTAAAACTAATTTTGTTAATAAAGCACTCTCTTATCTTCTTTTCAAGTCCAAGCCTTATAAGAGGTTTTTGTAAGAAACTTTTGTTTCTGCCTCTTATTAGTTATCTGACATAAATTGAAGGAAAAATCAATTAAGTACAATATACATGGCATATTATTTGGGACTGGAATTTTACTAAAGAAAGAAATATTGTGTATAAACCATATTTCATCACTAATGAATGTTCCTAGGAAACATTTTTTATATAAATGGTTTCTCACATGATTTATATTGCAGTCATATACATACACCATTGTTTAAAAGTCCAAGTATAAAGAAAAATGTTAAATTGCTTAAAATGAAAGTATTTTTTGATGTTTGCAATTAAATTTTTATATTTTTATTTATAAAAACAGCAAAGTAATAATATATAAGGAATAATTAAATTTTAAAGATTATTGCACTGCCCATTTTATTAGTACATCAGTTTTATTGTAAGAGCTAACAATTAAAACAGGTATTGTAATAAAAAAATGGAGGTATGGTCACCACACGAGTTTCATTTACGAATTTTGTTGAAAATTAAAGTTTTAATAAAACAATACAAAGTATGATATTAAACGTACCCTCTGGCGACGGAAACTGTCTCTGTGGAACAATTTTGCATTATCAGGTACAGTAGTCCACGACGGTTAAATATATTGGAAGCAGGTAGAGCATAGTGGGGTAAGAAATAGCTGTTATATTATAGGTTTGTTTTTAATTTTATAAATTGTAAGAGTTAGCGAGATAAAAAAAAGAAAGTTGTTGATAGTTTTTGTGTGTGTGACATTTTTTGTAATATAATTGTTGAATGTTGAATAAAAAAAGTAGTTGGCAGTGAAAGAACAAAAGTTTTGACAGTTAAGTTTTGATGTTATTATTGTTTATTAAAAAAAAAGAAATTTGTATTGGAGTATAAAGTGGTAAAATAAATTGTAGAAAATTGAGTTCAAGTCTTTTTGTTATCAAGATATCCAACATTTGGCGACCGTGACAGGACTCGAATTGATCTTTCAA
>JARJDX010029789.1:0-13632 GCA_030264735.1 Gymnusa sp. GC000175 | reverse complement strand
AATTGATTCATTTCTTAGGAGAGTTATTTTTAAATCTGTGACAGTCCTTTGTATTTTTCTGTTTAGATTTTCAATATCAAATTCTAACTATTTTTTAGTTTTAAGGAGGATGTATCAGGGACTTTCTAAAAAGTTTATCAATTATCGGCGAATAATCAGAGGAAAGATCAGACCTGAATTTAATCTGCAGTTAGTTTTCCAATATAGTTTTACTTTACAGAAGTCAATTGTGTCTGGAGTTTTTTTTTTAACTCTGTGGGTCAACAAGTAGGTCCCTCAGTTAATAGTGGATATAAATTGCTGGCCTGCATTGCTTGATAGAGCTGACACCCTCTACATTTTGGTACATTTGATCGTGATCCCCACCATGAGTGTTTCGCATATTCTTTTCCGCAATGATGGTATGTTTTGGTGGGTTATTTATTACAGCTAGTATTATGGGTCTGCGCCAGTCTTTCAATACTATACTCTTTGCTCGTAGGTAGTCTTTATTATACTTGTTCATTACAATGTCTTTTATTTTGTTTTTAATTGCTGCAGCGTCTCCGGTGCTATTTGTTTATTAAAAGTCGATGAGTGGGTAATGGGTATTTTATGTAAGTTTTTCTTGTAAAGTAGCTTTTCGTTATACGCATTACGTCTGTCTCATTATTGGTTAGAAATGTTTTTATTTCAGGGCTTTTTAAGGCCAGTCTATTTGTATTCCAAATGCCTATTTTCACAATACTAGCCATCCTCTTAGTTTTGCGACCATTGTTGTGAGTAGGTTAGCAAAAAGTGTAACATGTTAATTTGTTTCTCCGCCTTGGAAAGGCTCCCTGCAATGGCGAGCAAAGAGCAAAATGTTGGCAAGAAGCCATAAAACAAACTAAGCGACTTAAACTAAAAAGTAAGAAAATTTCTGTCGATTTAAGTCGTGCAACTTTACATTCTCAAATAACATTATGTTTTCTAAGTTGGTGTTTTTTTAACTGGGTTATGTGTACTTTAATATATTGTTTTAATAAATAACATTTAATTTATGGTGCATCTATTCAAAGATAACCTGGTCTCGGAGTAAGATACCCAACCCACGCCGATCCCTGATAAATTATGTGGCTTGTAACTTAGGTATGTTGCTATTCACACTGTTCTGCTATATACGTTAAACTGATGGGACTTAAACTTAGCTTTTAATGTGGTGGATCGAATTTAAGAACATCCTGCATTATGTCAACCATACAGAGTTTGATTAGGTTTAATATTTCCTAGTTTGAGACGTTAGCATGGGTGAAATAAAGATTATACTTTTTTCTTTGGTTTTAAAAGATATTAGCTTCTGTAGTCTTGACTATCAGTGACCAACACGGTGTTATATGCAAAACCTAACCCAAAAACTAATACTTCCGGTTAATGGATTTTAGTTTAGCTACAATTTTCTGGAATCTCCCAATTTTAGGTAAAAGCTTAAATATTATTTTAATCACGTAAATCGCCTGGGTTAAAGAGCAGATACAGGTAGAAACACAGCCAGACAAGCAGATTCCATTTTGAAAACTATTTTTTCTAAATGGGAAAACTTAAAAAGCTCACATTCAAAAACTTTTATGACGACCATACTTCTATTATTTCGAAAATAAAAGTAATATTTAGAATGTAAGATTTCTCGACTTGAATCGATGTATATTATATATTAGTCGTTGCCAACGTTTGGCTCGCTGTTGCAGGGAGCATTCTGGTGGAAAAGTCCGATGATTGAAGAGAATGTTCGAGTGTGTATGCCTACATAAGACAAGTGGGGGTGAAAATTTAATAATGTTTTCTCCAATAAAAGAAACGATTTAAACCCGAAAGTAAAAAAAGTTGCATCGAAAGTAATGTTTATTTCAACTATAGTTTCAACTATAGTTCGAAGCTATTAAAATTTTTGAGGTGATTATTGACCTTTTGAAAACTAATTTTCGCCGCTACAATGCTATAATTTAGATAAGAAATTCCCTACAATTTTTATTTAAAACTTTTTTAAATAAAATATTTAGGGAAGAATCAAGTTACAAATGTCGCCAACAGTCGCGATTACCACCCTCTTAATGGTCCAGCATGTGTACTATATATTAATAAACTTTTAAGGAAGTAAATGCATTTATCCAAAATTTAATCTAAAATATATTTGTTGTGTAGGATCCAGTACATCACAAAATGGTAATTTTAAGTGTATGCAAGAATAACCGATGATTTTCTTCTCGGGTACGTGTTAAATGATGCCTTCTAATAGGTTTAGTTCTTTGAAGTGACCTTAATGGATGGATGGATATACGCGACCGAAACTCTGTTTCCCAGGATCCCCGGGGTCAAGTAGCGCTGCTAATAGATGGACACTAATCAGTTTAATTCAATTTGTTTTCTTCTTTTTTTTCCACACTAAACACTCATGAGTAATTAGTATCCAGCGCTGTAAACTAATGCAACCTGATAACACGTACCTGATCAATAATCATTGTAAAATACTTCTCGCTGCAATTCTCCCATTAATCCTCGTAAGTATTAAATAACGTCTTAGCTGCTCTCGTTCAACACGTTTTCTCATGTTTTCTTTTAAATTCCATATTTATTTTTAAATCTGAAAATGACAGAATTAATTGCATTTCTATTAAAGGCAGAATGTACACTTATTCGAATATGCTAAAGTAATAAAAATAAAAATAATTAATAGTAAGTAAAATTATAACAAAATTCTTAAAAAAAACAATTAAAAGCCCGTTAATTATCGACTGGTCGTCGTAAATCATGAAATTCCTAACAATAATGGTATTTGTTTTAATTACTAGTATTTTTAAATCCACAATTAATCATCGAAAGTTACTGCGAGTAAAATAATTACAGTAAATTTTTCATTTTATGAAATTCCATTATTCATTATGATCGTTGCGAAAAAAATGCACATAGGCCAAAGGCCCTCGTATATTTCTAACACCTTTGAAAGAACGTAATTGTTATAAATTACATTCGAACCTAGAGATTAAAATGTTTTAATGCCATAGACGTGTTCAAACACGAAATCACCCCGGAACCATTAAAACTGTTAATAATCTTTTGTTTTTTTTTCTTTAGAGCACTTTATTTTCCAATTAATTTCACCTTGCAATTCAACCAATACCTAGGACATCCGATATATAGTTATTATATTTGTGATTTACTTTTCTTTTATTAATGAATATTATATTAAAAAAAAATCATAATAAAGGTTTGTATGCGGTCATTTTAGTTTTATTTACGAAGTAATAAAAAGTATTATAATCAGTGGCGGATCACCGCAAAGGTGCAAGAGGCGCGGACCTGTGTCCTCAGAAGTCAAGGGGCTTTAGAGTCACACGAGCAAATTTTTTTTTTTGAATTACAGTACATTTTGTAATGCGCATTACGTGGAATTTTTTTTCTGTTCTCGGTAAAATTGTTGACCTCGTCTTCGCCTCGGTCCACAAATTGCCACCTCGAACAAAAGTCTTACTTTCCGTTACTTGGAGCACAAATAAATACCTTTTAAGTATTTTTAATTTTTAAAATATCGAAAAAATTTAACACCTCCAGGTCAAAATCGCTACGAAGAAAAGATATTTTACCGCTACTTTGGAACAAAAAAATCACTTTTCGCCATTTGGAGCGCAGATAACTAATGCGCATTGCGTAAAAGTTTTTTCTGTTCTAGGTGGCATTATGGATCTCGTCTTTGCCTCGAAACACTATTATTCAGGTATTTTTAATTTTCAAAAAATTCAACACCCTCAGGTCAAAGACGCAACATACCAACTCACGGTCAAATTATAGCCATATTAGTTGAAAAAATGTAACACAATGGCGTGCATTCTTTCCAATATTTTCTGAAAATCACGAAAACGTTGAAGAACTTTAAAAAATCATAACCGGCAAACGGGAACAAAATTCAAAAATATGCCTTGATAACTTATTATATGCAAGAAGCTGCAATTTGTGGCTCAAAAACTAAGTAAGTGTTTCGAACCTCCCTGGAGCCATAAAAACGAACTTTAAAAAAGAATATTATTTTTTATATCCTCGAAAATTGAAACAAACGAACGAAATATTCTTCATCGAATTCCATTTTCCGCATTCCCATGGCGCCGTTTTCAGGATACGGCAGTGCGAAACAAAATTTCAAAAGCATATGTACCATTCTTACTTTCATACTTTGACTACTTACTTACGTACTTTGACAAGGTTATTGCGCCCGGGGTTCAGAAAAAATCCAGCAGCGATTGTTTCTAAAAGCTAAGAGAGAAAAAAATTTACCCGGAAAAACGGGAAAAGACTTTTTTATGGATCTCTAGGCGATCTTTAATATTTATTTAGAAACTTTTTCGATCCGATCTATTTTTAATAATAAGGATAAGTTTCTAATATGTTAAATTTAAAAAAAAAGTAATAAGAAGAAAACACACACACACACACACCAAACAACCTTTCTGAATGAGGGGAGTCAAAAACGGTTATTCTCCTAAGCAAAGATTGTAACTGTGTGTCTCACGATATTTCGATTGGTAAACTGAAAAGCTATAATTTCAATACAAAAAGCTGCAATTTAATTTCTTCAGCTAGAAAACAGAACACAAAGTGTTTTTTTGGAATAAAAGTATCTTAAGTTTTGTTTAGAATTTATCATTGTGTAACTTAGGCTCTTATATTTGGTGCCTTGCTATTTTTTTTATACACAAACGATTTTCCTTTATACGTAACCGCTGGGAATGGGATCATTTGGCGCGGCCAATTCGGCGCGGTCGTTTTTTGGCAGAGACGTTTTGGCGCATGGACAGTTTGGCGCAAGTGATTACGAGGTTACGTCGCACAAATTTGTCAAAGTACACTACAACTTTTATATATTAATTTATTATGCATTTATTCCTCTTTATAAATAAAAATTCAATAAATATTTTATATTTACTGTGGATTTGAACATAACCAAAAAAATTATTTAAAGTTTTATTTATCAAAATAAAAAAAATATTTTAAACTTTTGATGAAAAACTCTTAATCATATTTTTTTTTATGTTCAAACCCTCATTAAATATTGATAAGTATGTTTGTCCAAGACAATGCAAAAATTGTTCCATCAAATTAAGTGTAAATGTGTCTACATCAGTAAATACACTATTTTGTCTAAAACCACAAGAAAATAGCAATGATTGTGAATTAATGACCATTACTAAATTCCCAAGTGTGTACCTGGATAATAAACTCTAGTGGAGTTTTCATGTTGAACCATTGGCAGGTGAAATATTAAAAAATACATTTTTGCTCAAACGTCTTCGAAGCTGTGTCTGCTTCGAGGTAATAACTACAGCGTATTATGCGCTAATACAATCACATCTATAAGATGGATTTATCAATTGGGTTACTTCTCAATTAAACACAAATTATTTATGTTGCAAAGGCGTGCAGTTAGAGTAATAGGTAATCTGAATTATAAAGAAGATTGTCGATATTTAAAAAACACATGGATAATTACACTACATATAAAATCCTGCATAATATGCATACAGGACTAATAAAAATATATTGCTTTCAAAACGCGGGCTGGAAAATTCTAGAGATGGTATCTTCTACCACTCCATAAAATTTTTGAGTATGCTACCCAACAAAGTGCAAACATTAGAGCGAGCGACTAATAAATCAAAAACCAACTCGTTTTTAAAATACCAATGTTTTTACATATTTTTCTATTTTGATTACGATTTTTATTTTATTTATATAATGCAGCAACAAGCTGTTATACACACATCATCATCATTTTCCAGCTGTTTGCGTCCACTGCTGGACATAAGCCTCCTTTAACTACTTTAACGCAACTCGATTTATCGCTTTTAGCATCCAACTCTGTGTTATTCTTTTAATGTCGTCAGATCACGGGGTTGGTGGCCTACCTCTGCTTCTTCTGTCGGCACGAGGTCTTTACTCCAGAAGCCGTTTGGTCCAACGACCGTCGTTAAATCTGGCGACGTGGCCCGTCCATCTCCATTTGATTGTGGACGTGCGCGTTATTACGTCGCAGATACCCGTCCTTTGTCTAATGTCCTCGTTTCTTATCCTATCTCGTAAGGAGATGCCCAGCACGGCCCACTCCATTGATCTCGGTGCTACCTGTATTTTGCCTACACACCCCTCTATTAGAAATAAAGTCTCTGAACCATAGGTTGTTACCGGTAGCACACACAGTTCAAAGACTTTTCATTTTATGCACATTGGTAGTTTGCTCTTCAAGATGTTCTTAAACTTTCCAAGTGCAGCCCATCCTAGGCCTATGCGTCGTTATATTTTGCACGTCTGGTGCTAAATACAAATATCACTTATATAATTGAAAACTATCGAGCCTGTTCTTAAAAGAGTTGAGAGTGTCCTTTTGCACGCAGTTTGCGAAAGTACATCATGCTTTCCATGATTCGTGATAAAATGAGATCGTTTTCCTGTTTTTATCCTTTCCTTCTTCAGTTTCCTCGCAGTGTGGATCCAGAAGCTTTGATTAAGAGTGTATTACATTGTGAAAAATTTAAGAACCCTTTTATATTTTTAAAGGTTTTTTTAATATTACCCTATGTTTTCTTTGTTCTAATGTCAAAAGAGACATCTTTATTCATGCCCAATGTGAGGTGCTCTGGTCTTGGTTGCACGCCTTTGTACGCTCTTTAGGTGTTTATTGTGTTTTGATAATATGAAGACCACACCACTTCGCATACTCGAAGTATCAGTCTGATGTACGTCAGGTAAATTTTCTTAACTGCCGACGAAAGTAAGGTCGAAACTACTCTCCTGCACAAGTAAAACAAATTGTTTTTCCGTTTGGTGACTGCAGCAACTTTGGTTTTCCATTTCAAATCCTAAGTGATAATAGCTCCAAGATCATTTTATTGTATCGTTGGGTCCAGGGTGTGACTTCCAATGGTGTGGTTAAGTTTCGAGTTGTTTTTACCTAGATGTAAAACAATGCATTTATCGGGATTAAGTGGAAGTACGCAGGTGTTTGAGCAGTTTTCTATTAAGTTAGGATTATTTTGTTATACACAGTGGTCTGTCAATGGATTTCCGAATAATTTTGTATTATCTGCATAACAATTCCAGCCCCAAAATATTCCTTGTCCAGGTTCACAAGTGTATAAGCTAAAAACTATAGGGCCTAAGGCAAATCATGCTGTTGTTTGGGGTCTACATCGTTTCAGAGAACGTGATCTTAAAGTTTCTTGCCTATCATCCGCTCCATGATCTTACAAACTGGTCAGACTTACAAGCATTTTTTTTGAATATGGATTTTAAATTTTTACTTTTAATTATATTTAATATGCGTATATGTGTATTAATGTAAAACTTTAAAACTGTATTATATTTTATGACTTGAGTAAACTTTTTTGTGCTTACATCAATAAATTTATATATCTAACTAGCTTTTTTTAAAAGAGGTGGATGAAAATCCGCTGAACGCACAAACGACACTCAGGATCAATGATTTTTGCCTGTTAGCATGCTTTCTCTGTATCCCAATCGTATAGGTTTGTATCCATGACTTCTGGATCTTACCCGTCGGGTTTAGGTATTCTTCTCTTTCTTTAACCCATTTAGAACATGCAAACAGTGTATGTTCGTCAACCTTATGGCAGTAAGTGCATTTACTTGATTCAACTTATTCGTGTTCTGGGAGTGTCTGCATGAGAAAATAGCCTTCAAATGGCCTTTCCAACCTTTTCTGAATGCCAGATATAAGCCGCCATGTCCATCCTCCGTAAGCCTTAGTAAGGTTTTGTCTGGCTGTTAGCCTGATTGCTCCAGTGTACATCTCGTGTCTTTTTTTGACTTGAAGTTCAATTGGGGGATACCCTTCTAATGATATGGTCCTGTAAGCGCTGCACACTAGACATTTTCTATGCATGCCAGAGAGATTTTTAAATTAATTTCTGGTTTGAGGCTCGGTAGTGCAGAGCTCATTAAAATATCTAAGCATCGTCATTTCATCCTTAAAACCAAATAATGTTATATCTTAAGGCAGCTCCACTTTTAATAGATTCAAGATGTTTCAGAGTTGGTCCCAGCACTAAACCCTGTGAGACCCCGCTATTTATATATCTATATCTCAATTTATCTATCTATCTATCTATGCTTTTTTTCTCTAGTAGCTACAAAATCTGCAGGATACAGGATCAGTTTTTTGGGTTTCCCTCAACTAGTGTATGCCACTTTAGACACTCTGTTGTTGTTGGGTGACGTTTCTTACCCCCTAAAAACACTTAATCTTTTCTCGATACTCTACCCAGGAACGGCTCTTGCATTACTTTAAGGTAGATATCGCATTGTTCTTAGTCTATATAGTCATGTTCTGGTTTGTTTCCTCCATCTCTTATCTTTGCCTATTAACTTCTTTATGTTATTTGGTGGTCATAATTTTGTATATTAATTTGGAAATGGTATCCCATTTGTCCGTTGTTTCCAGCATCTTGTCTAGCCAGTTATCTGATATTAGCTTTTCTCCTAGCTCTACTTCTATATCTCTTCTTTCTTTGTCCTACTTATTGCAAATAAATATTGTGTGGTCTGCAATGTCTTCTTGGCTGTAGTAGTGGCAGCAATCCAATTTTGCCTTCTTAAATCCTTTTAGGTATTTCTGGAAGCATCCATGTCCTGTCAGTATCTGTGTAATGTAGTGGAGGGTATGTCCGCATTTTCTGTTGATTAATTTCGTTTGCCATTTGTTTAGTATTTCATTTCTTGTTTTAATTCGGTCATTTCCTACATGCATAAGGTCTATTAGTGGACTACCTGATATTACAAGGAGGGCTTCAGTGGGAGTCGTGCAATGTGCACTGCTGACTCGCAGTACCGCTCTTCTGTTTACTTTAGCCAACTGTTCCCTGTTTTTTTTGTTTTTTTAATGTATGTCCCTATGCTGGGGCTCCATATAGAGTTACGGAGTATAGTACCGTCATTTGCACTTTTCCTTTATTAGCGCTGGTTTCGCCACTATTGGGCATAATATTCCCCAGCGCTTTAGTAATGCCTTCTGCATTTTATTTACGTGTTCGGTCATTTTCATGTTGTGGTCAAAGCTGACTCCATGATATGTCAGGGCTCTTATTGTCTATATCTCGGCTTTGTTTGTTCTGATTGTTATATGTTTTACCTTTCTTTCAGCCACAAGTAGGACCGCTTCCGTTTTCTACTGTGCCAGCTGCAGTTTTCTATCCATTAGCCACCGATGGATGCGACGTGTGGCAATTTCTATTTTTATCTCTAGTGCCTCTATTGTACTGCCTCTTGCAATAATGGCCAGGTCGTTAGCACATCCTACTGTTTGGACATGCATCGGCATTTCTAGTCTTAGTACCCCGTCGTAGTAGATAATTCAGAGCAGGTATCCCACTACAGATCCTTGGGGTACTTATAGGACATCTGAATATCTTTATTATTTTCGACTATTAATTTTCCGGTTTTTGAGGTAGCTCATAAACGTGCTAACGTGGTTCGTTGTGATTTTTCGTTTCTTGATTTCTTTTAATATTTCTTCCCAAGGCGCTGAATCAAACGCATTTTGAACATCTAGAGTGACAAGTGCACAGTAGCGAGGGCGTTTTTTGCTTTTTTTTCGTGTCATTTCTATGACCTTTCCATTGCTTACGGGATAAATCGTTGTTTTCTGAACCCTTATTTTGCGTCAGAAAATTTTCCTTCCAATCAAGCAATATATTAAGGTTTCCATTAGCTTTTTTATTGTATTCAGCATACAGAGTTGCCTATATGTCGTTTTGTCATTTTCCTTCTTCTTGAGTTTTTCGATACGGACGAGTCTTGCTTCTTTCCATTCGGGGGGGATTGTCTATGTGTCATCAGGTTGTTAAGGACGTCTTTACATCTTGTGGTCTGGATTACAGGGATTCTTTTAATGATAATGATGATTTTAATGATTACGTTGTCCGCGGCCGGAACCTTTTTTAGCCTTAATTTTCTCCCCAGCCTCTATTGTTTCCTCTTTCGTGAACTCCTTTACTGCCAGAGGATCCTTTTCAATATATTCCCATTTTATAGCTTTGTCTCTAGGAAAGAGTTTTTCCTCCATGTCTAACATACTTTTATCATCTAAGGCTAAACGTTGGAGTCTTCTTATTTTCTTGCATGTTATTTTGTAGGCATTTCCCCAGATGGCCTCCTACAATTTGTTGTACACGTCTTTCCAGACCATATTTTTAGCTTTTTGTATTTGTTTACGTAGGGCTGTTCTCCTTTTGGTATACTGTTCTCTCGTCGGTTGTTTTTCCACTTCTGTTACATCCCTCTTTTTTCTTATTCTTGCGATTTCTTTACGTTTTTGTTGCATATTTTCCTGAACTTTATTATTTTTTTAGTCCACCAGTATACTTCCTTTATTGCTATTTTTTGTTTTCTTCGGGAAAGTCTGGTCGCAGGCTCTTTTTATAGTTTCGTCGCGGTCAACTGATTTGGCTTTTTTTCCAGCTTTCCTCCAAGTTTCTGTCAAAGTGTTCCATGAGTTCCGGTACGATCTTCCACCTTACTGCTTTGTGGTTTCTGGCCAATTATGTCAATTTAGAACTTACATGTATTTTTAACGAAGGTAGGCTCCGCAGTTCATGATTTCTGGGTATCCAGCCACTGCGCGAGGATCTCAGCTCTCTCATCGTCTCTTTGCGATCTTCATCTTGTGTTGGCTTTGAAGTCTCCACCTATTATTATATGTTTTCTCTGCATTGAAGTAATTTAAGTTTTAACTTGCTCCAACTACATTTCAAATTTTTTTATTTTGGTATTAGGCAAGATATAACATCCCATAATGTTGATACTGTTTGTTGTAATCCAAACATACTCTTCTTCAGCCCCATCTTGTGAAAGTAATATTTTTGCACGCATATTTTACATATTTGTTTGTAGTATTTTATTACTCATTATTGCACAGTTGGGTCTAATTGCTTGGTTTCTCTATTTTCTTTCTTAGCTAGCGTAAGGGCTTTTCGAAATGTCCTTGGTTTCCGGTTTCATTGCATATGCCGCTGTGTCCCTGTGTTACGCATTTATAACAGGATCTACGGTTCAATCCGGCTCCTTTTTTTTGCAAGGTGATCATGACCCAGCACTTGTAGCATCTCTTTACACTTAGTTTTATATAGATATTACAGTTTACTAGTCCAACCCTTATTTTCTCTTCTTGTGGTAGGATCATCACTTCTCATCCTTTTTTTTTTCATTGTCAGCGTAACAGCATGTGCACCCCTACGGTTTCTCCGTAGCTCGCTCATCCTATTTGATTCTTCTTCTAGCTTGCCTATTTTATCTTCTAGGGCTTTTATCATTTCTGTCTTATCTGTTAGTACGTTCATTCCTCTGATAAAAATTGTTTAGTGGACTTCCTGTTTTCCGTGCCCATCTTACTGGTTTTGACTTCTGTTCCCTTACTCTGTGTTGAAGTTTTTACCACTTTTAGTAATTTCGGGTCTTTGTCAGTTGTTATAATTATTTTCCCGTCTCTCATTTATCTGATAGCCCTCACCGCCTTGCTGGCACTGCAGTTGGTAATATTTTCCTTTACGCTGTTAAGCGGCGTTTTGTAATCCTTTCCTCCTTCTTTCGCAGTCAGGGCATAGGTGTTGTACACCTTGTTTTCCTTTTTTTCTTTACTTCTTCTTCTAGTTGTTTATTTGTGTAGATATCTATCTTTATATTCTCCTTATAAAATATACATATCACAATTTTTCGGAGTGATTCCATGTCTATGGCTACCATCCTGCGGAGGGCCACTTTTCTATTTTCTTTGGTTTCTTTAATGTTTGTTCCAGATATCTTCCTTGCTTCCATCTATGATTTTTTTTTATTACATTCATGTGCGTTTCTTGACTGTATTCTTGTGGTCTGCTCTATTACCTCAATGTCTGACGTGATATCAACCAACTGGTATCGGTCCCTCTATAGTTTTCAGAAACTTCGTCCCATATTTCTATCATGCAGCTCCACTAATACTACTTTAACATCTGCGTCGTTGGTTATTTATAAGTGTATTTCCTAGTTTGATTTACGTTTTCAGGAATAAGGCATCTCCCCATTCTCGGTTTTTCACTTCATCGAACCTATTGAAGCTATTTATTAGCTTCACAGGTAAAGGTCCTAGCTGTCCCTGTGTCTGTCTGCGTTTATTGGCCATATTTTTTGTTTTCTTGCGCATTTCTTAGGTCTTCAATTTCTTTCCGGAGTTTGTAGTTTTCAAGTTCGAGTTCCACATTTCTATCCCCTTCTTTTATATTTTCCCTCCACATAGCTACTGTCTCGTCTTGCATTTTGTCATCTTTGGAGATATATCTACTAATTCCTTTTTTGGTTTATAGGTTTCTTTAATGATTCTTTCTGATTCATTTGCATAGGCTACCATTGTCTCCACTTTCTTCTTTAGTTTATTGGAGTTGCCTTTCTGTTCAACCTTTTTCAGTTCCGAAGTTACATTCTTTCTTTTCCTTTTATATTACTTTCGTTATATCTTTCAGGGTGCTCTCTTGGCTTCTTAAATACTGCATTATCGCTATCTGGCGTTTTCGGATCTCCTCTTTTAAAGGGATCGGTTGTGTCGTCCCATATTAGGGTTTTGATTCCAATGTCGTCTGACGTTGATGATGTTGTCGATAGACTTGTGGTCTATCTATCTGTCATCTATTTATCTTTCTATTTATCTATATATCTATATGATACTTGTTTATTTGAAAATCTACGATTTGTATAATGCTTATATGATAATACAAAAATGTATGTATAAACATAAAAATACAAAAGCTTTCAGAATTAAAAAAATGCAACAAGTTTGTATGTATATATATTTTTTAAATTTAATATTTTAAGAACTCATTGTTGTTCGTTGCTAAAAAACATTGCTAGTGAAATTATTTCCATCAATTTGCAAGCTGTCATTATAAACCAACAAATGTATGTTGGCAAAATGAAGTTTATAAATAATAAAATATAGTTACCTTTTCGTCAAAAGTAATCAATATGATTTAAACTCGCAAATAAAAGTTGTAGTAATTAACTTTGCTAGTAGAGCGGCTCTAAAGCCGTGCAAGAACAATCTCTCGAAATGGAATCAAAATAGAACTCAATATAATAATTTTTAACACCAATTTTTCTATATTTTTACTTTTCTATTAATCAACACATTTTCACGACAACCGTCATAGATAACTACGTATTATAAAAATAATATTATAACAGGAGGCAGAACCTCAAATGCTACAGTAACCCCCTGGAATCCAGACTATCGTCCCGACGTCTACCCGAGTGGCATTACTGGTGTCGGGACGTTCTCTGGTCCCTGGAGAGAAGTTAACGAAGATACATGGTACTTACCCAGACCAATTGTAGGTTTTTGGATGTCGGCAACTATGTAGCTCGTAAGTTTTCTTACTTTCGGGTTTAAGTCGCGTATTTTTATTGGTTGTTGCCAACGTTTCGCTCGCCGTTGCAGGGAGCATTTTCAAGGCGGAAAAGTCCGATTGTCTTAATTGCGATTTGAAATATTTTGGCGAGACCAAACGGCAAATTAGGACACGAATTGTTGAACATCAACGGGCGGTACGTCTTCAAAATATTTGTAGCTCGGCTTTGGCGGAGCAT
>JARJDX010029734.1:0-11835 GCA_030264735.1 Gymnusa sp. GC000175 | reverse complement strand
TTAAATATAATAATTCAGCGTTCTCGAAAACTCATAAAACGTGACAACACTGTTGGTTTTGTAAGTTGGCATCTTAGTGATTTTACCTTTCTCTTACATAGTTGAGACACAAATAAAATTTATTGACATTATAGTGACTGTTTTAGCTCTCAGTTGATTACAGCGTTGTCGAACTTTTTAGACGCCAACAGATTTGTCGGACAAAAATGAGTTTTTCGAATGATTTTTAATTTTTTTTTTAGGAACCGTTTAGTGAATATTAATAAAACTATGCAAAATATGTTCCAAGAAGTCGAAATTACACAATCTAAAAATTTGAAACGATTGGTACTATTTTATTGTATATTTGTATTGTGTTTAATTTATTATGCTAGTGAATTTCCATAAGATCACATGTAAAAAAATGATAATTTTAAATTGCTATAACTTTTAAACGGCTGAGTAAATCGATTTGAAATTTTCACAGTGGCTTTAGAATTGAGTAAGGAATATTTTGCCAAATTTTTATTCTTTTCGTATTATTTTGATATACCTATATAATAATCATATTATGCGTACAAGAAAGGGTCCAAGCAGCAAACGTTATTATTATGCTCATCCAAAATTGTTTGTTCAAACGTTGTTTCAAAGACCACAAAATTAAAACTACACAAGACATAATTAATAGACAATAATAGCATATGAATCAGAAATTTGGAACATGAGAAATAAATATTCAGAAAATTTTTAGGACTGATAGAAAAATAAGACGGAATACGGAGAAGAATAAATTATCAGATGGGCTGGACATATTATATGACAAAAAGGGCTTCCAAAGAAATCTTCAATGCAACACCTAATGGTAAAAGAGGAAGAGGATATGCAGGAGCTACGTAAAGAGACAAGGTAGAAGAAGATATGAAAGTCTTAAAAGTAAGAAACTGTTATAATACAGTTTCAGATGGAAGAGGATAAACAAGAAAACCAAAGCCTACCTAAACTCTTGAGCTACAAGAAGAAGAAGGTTACTTGTAATGTTTGTATTCTTTTCGTTCAAAATTTTTTCCAAAACTTCTATTGTCTCATCGCTTTCTTGGTGTAAAAAATTAAATAATACAAAATTTTAATTTTCTACTTGGTTTTAAATTATTGTCGCAAATTTACAATTTTTTAGAAATTAATTTTTGCATTTTTAAAGTCTGCTTTAAATATTTTTTCCAATTATATTATTTGCACTATATTATTTATTATTTATTTGCACTAAGTGGATTACCATACAGTATTATAGAGTTATACGCTCATTATCTTTTAAATATCTTAAGTAAATGATTTGAAAGCTTTACACGCATACAACATGGAATGAAATTAATTATATATTTTATTATATTTGTGACATTATAAAGGTCATCAAAGTACTTATTACGTTTTAATTAATATAATATCTTCTAGGCATTTTCAACCCACACGAACGTAAACTTCGATATATAATTCAAATATAATTTTTTAATTGGTAAAAAGATGACTTTACTTTTTTTTGCTTTTTTATTTCTCTTTGTATTTTTTTGTATTAACGAATTTTAAATATTTTAATGAATACAAGAAGGTTACATTAAAGATGAAAGTGAGGTAACAAAAATTTAATTTGGTTTTGTGTTCAAACTTTATTGAACAAAATGAGCAAAAGTTTAAATTCAATGAGGATAATAACTACTAGTAAACACGGTTAGGAAAAACAAAAGTTTCGTGCAGGAAGTGTTTACAGCACCTTGAAGATAGATAATGGGAGTTTATGGAAGTAAATATCTTTTGAGAACTGGGAATGGAGCAAGTCGAGAGCAATCCGCAGTGGTATGATGAAATAACTCAAATAACTGTACAAGGCGGGCATTCCATGCACCGAAGCATTACCTATAAGCACAACTTTGACCCGCGCGCAATTTATATTTGCAGAGGTAACATACTATAACTATATATTGCAGAGTTTATTCCGCATACGTGGTTATAACACACCGAAGCACACTATTCATAAATTGAGTTGCGGTTATTACATTTCAACCATTTAACGTAGTCTTATAAGTAAAACTAATTATAAATCTAATTAAATCTTTATCGTGTAATTATACAACACGTACAAGTAATTAAAATAAATTCACTCATTTTAAATTAAAAAAATCTATGACCAGTTACTCTCTTCAAGTACAAACTGACCTACATTATTTACTTCTCGGTTCTCGTTACAGTTTATAACCAAAAACAGAAAACTTTATACCCATAAAATGCATGGACCAAAGGGAACTTCTTATTTTTCTTCATTTAACGGATGACAAAGGAAAAGAAAACAAAAACAAATCTGGCAATAAAATTCTATGCAGAATTGATCGAAGCGAATGCCAGGGGCCACGTCCTTGGGGTTAGCAAGAAACCCGAAACTTAATCGCGCGCGTTGTGACGTCTGTATTTTTTGTTCGCTATAATTTATAAGAAAACTTTTCTGGATGTGCGTTTATCATACCCTTGGCAAAAAACAAAACTTTTTAATGAAAAACAAAAAACTCCAGCGCACAAACAAAATGTAAAACTTTCATCGGGTTTTTACAAGACGAAAAACTTTTTATTTTTAACCAGCTGGAGATTTAAAATGCATTTATTATGAGAAATAATTTTTTCCCTACCCTTGTAGCTTCGTTGTAACCAACAATGACGGCTGTGTACCATTGAGTTGTACCTTCAGCCCTATAAACTTCCACTCTATAACCGACCAGAACGCTAGGTGTAGCCAGAAGTATCCTCTGTCCATCCTGTTGTTCGGCCCACCGTCTGACGGCTGCTTTTAATTCCGGATATTCCCTTACTCCCGGTATTGTAGAATCCCATTCCTGAAACAAAGAGGAAATATTTGTAAGCGTTTACAAAACAAACATGAAACTATGCGCTGCTGAGTTTGTGTTTCTATTTTGAAATAATTTATTATTTAGCTTTCTGCAGGGCTCTGATTAATTATAAAGTAAGTAGTGTAATCAATTATGTGGTTCGTTGAATTTGTTACAAAATTGCGTAAAACCAGAAATATGTTGCAATGAACGCAAACATCCGGATAGGATAATATTTATAAATAATTAGCGCACGTTGATCATTTTGCTCATATTTTATAAAACATTATATAAATGAAGCAATTTAATTTTAATGGTCACTTCCCTCCTGAATTCGTTTCAAATGTTGACTGACGAGCAAATAAACAACGTCATTAAAAATTGCGTGTAAGCGATAATAAAAAATATATAATAAATAACGAGTATAGCAGGTTTCTAAGAAAGTCCGACAAGAAACTGTAGCCTGCAACCATGCCACGGCCATATCAGGATTTAAAACACCATTATTGGCAAGAACTGGTTTCAAGTTCTTGCTTACGAGGGATATGTGAGCGAGGGTCTGCATGACTGAATGCAACCATGCAGCGTCTGAGAAGATCGTCTTACAAAGATAGATGTAAACTGAGTCATCACCATTATCACAAAAACAGATTTTTAAATTCCGAACCATACAAAAAAAAGCAATAAAAAACTTGACTTATAAACTTCCTTACATAATTAGAAAAAGGGTTGGATAATATTTGGTTACAAGTTTTATCTTGGTTCTTGCACCATATACAAATATTTATTATTTTGTATGATTAGATTTAATTTAATAAATAACATTGCAAAACTCAAATGATTATTCCCATCTTAAAACCAAACTTAATAAATCTTGGAGATTTATTACCGTATTAAAATGATTTAGAAATAATATCAGAGAAAAAAAGTATAATGATAATAATAAAAAAGAAGAACACAATCTGAATTAATTGGTAGTGATTTATACATTATAATTTGGTCCACATTGGAGAATAGATATTTAGATTGGATGCACAAATTATATGTTACAAAATTGTTGCTTTTTTATAGTCAAAAATCATTTAAATAATGAGTTCCTATTTGGATTGGATTCAAGGATAACAACTAATTTAGTAAAGAATGCTAGAGTATTTTAAGACTAATATTTAATGTGTTGCAAAAATAGAACATTATGACACTTCTTGGTAAAGATAAACGTTTAGAGCTTTGTACAACAAGGTCAAAAAGGGTCATGGCATCTTTAATATTATTTCCAGTTTTATATTTACAATGATATAGAAGTTGGTAGATTATAAATTTTCTAATCACAACATCACCAATTTTCTATTTGCGCCCGCTACCTATTTTCTAAAATTTTTCCAAATTTCCTCACAGACCTCATAGTTATTTCTTATTATTATTCTGTTTAATATTTAATGGTTATGTGGAAGAGCAGGGTATGTCCTCTCTTGAACATACATCTGAACATCGCCATATTTAAGATTACTAAGATGTACTTATGTGAACTTTAAATAAAAGTCCCTTATTATTATTATTTTTATTTTGTCCCTTATTTTGTTTTTTAAAGAAAAGTTTTTCATTTTTATCCAAAAATCATAAAATGTTACTTTGTCAAAAGGCTTTCGCTTATGTTCAATTTGGAATAAAACACATATAATTAAGATTATCATATGAACAAACAAAGAAATTTCAAAAATTCTAAAAATTAGTTTTGAAACTTATTCTAATCTAGGAAAGGGTATAAAACTTTAAAATAAATTTGAAATTATATTAAGAGGATAAAAAGAGGATTTGGCAGTATAATAAAAATAGGAAATAAAAGCAGAACTCCTTGTTTTTTAAAATTTGAATGTAAACAAAAAAACTGGCGTAACTAGATACCCTGAATCATGTATCATAGATTATAACTGATTTTAATCCTATAACGTAGTAAGCCTTATTAAATCATTTTTTTTCTGTAAAATCTGATGACATGCGCAAGACATAAAAAGGCTTCTTTCAAGTTCACTAATATCTTTATTGAATCAAATATTGAAGAAAGATTAAAAACGTTCTTAAATTTAAAACTATAACAAAGTTGTTTAACTATCTAATAGTATTATGGTTGCAAAGCAAAGCAACTATTCATAAATTGCTTTACAAATTTCGGATGTAAACGATGTGGTAAACGCTTAACATATGAATAATATGAACGAGAATGTCAGACAAAAGCAAAATGCACATAAAGGAAAATAGACACAAAATGCATGACTCAGGTAGTTAGGATCAGCAACCTTAATACTTGTTAATCGTTAAAGAAGGTGTCATACCCAGAACAATATGTTGCAATACGATGATGTAATTGCATTAAACCTTTTAAGTTTACAACCACTTATATGCTTTGTTGTGCATTTTAAACATATTCTTACAACATAACTTATAAATACTGCACCAGATTTGCGTCTAGATGAAAGTGAAAACATAATTTGCATATAATAATTTAGACATTTTTTGTTTGACCTATGAATTAAGGAGAAAGCACTGTTTTCTTATTAATGAACGCTTGAATTAACCGTCGTCTTGATTACTGATTTTAAAACATTTTAACGTTATAAAATTGCAATTTGAACAACAAAAAAAATGTAATTTGAGTGCAAAAAATGAAATTTTGTTGGATTTGGTGCAAAACTTATATAAAGAAAGAAATTACATCCAGGTCGTTGATAATTTGATAAAATTCTAAAAATATAAATTTTAAAAACTTACATGGCATTGATATATCATCAGCATTAGTATTGTTCATTGGTGTGATATTTGTTTTTTTAAACAACATAATACTTTTCGGTGTTAGTAACATATTAATTTTGCTTCCACCTACGTTGAATATCATCATGACTAACAACTGAGTTATTGTTTTTCCAAACCATTGACTAGGTTTGCAAGAAAAAATATTTTTTGATCGACTTTCTTTTCGAATATTTTTGCATCTTTTACTAACTATCATCATTTGCCCAAAACACTTCAGTATACATATTTAAATATATCACCAGCAACCACCTACATAAAAAACTATTTGCAAAGGCTACAACATAATGCTAAGAGGGGTACCCTATGGCACCAAACAGAGCTATTGAAAAAGCCTTTGCTCTCTCAAATAATGTAGCGACTAACCAATCACCAATTAACTGGTGGACGTGGGAGAGCTCGCAGAAAAGCCCCTATTCACCACGTTCATCTGAGGAAAACCTCACATTGTTATAAGCAGCTTCCGGTGCGAGTAACTGGTCACCTGTTATTGACACATCGCCTTGGTAGTAAAAAGATACCCGATTTTGGCGGAATAACCTTCTTACAGAGGCGAAGTACGTCAAACTAAACTAACATTGTATAAATTATTTTGATTATAAAAAAGCCTTAAACTCATTGTAATATTGCTCTGAAAAGTTTATAAATACATGTACCTATGCTAAAGCATAAAACCTAATAAAATCCTAAAAACAGTAAAGTTAGGTTGAAATTCATTCGAAAAATTAAGTTTTTCTCGTAGTAGTAACTACCCTGGTAATTTATAAAACAAGATGGCCGAAGAAAGTGTAGTACCATTATATCATATGGTACATAAACTTGGACTCTTACAAAAAAATGGAGAAACTAGTACGAACTGAAGGCCAATGCAAGGCGTATACTGAATACCTTATCATATGAGAAAGAAAAAACTGAAAAAGGAACGCATATTTGATGTTATCAAAGCTATTTAAGATCTATGCTCTATCTCGGACATTAATGGGAAGTTCGAAACATTCAAAATGTGGCTATTCATTCGAAAACGTCCTAATTAATTTGGTGATTTGATCTGTCTAATTAGCTGGAATACTATGGCATGAGAAACGATTAGCGATATGGGTTGTTAGTTGTTCGGGCGTACACTGAATTTTAAAAGAATATAGGAAAGCAGGAGGACAAAAAACTTATAAGAATGATCAACACAACAACAACAACAAGATGCAGCACACAAAGCACGAAGTGAAATAATCATCATCATCATCATTAACCAGCCCGTTCCGTCCACTGCTAGACATAGGCCTTCTGCATAGCGATCCATCGTCTTCGGTCTTGTAATAATGATCGCCAACATCTAGAACGCTACAATAAGAAGAGGAGAAAAAAGAGCTTACCAAATTCCAAATATCCATAATGGTAAATTTCGAAACAAATAAGAAATTAAAACAAGCAAGTAAAAATTAAGAAAATAAAAAACATAACATTGGATAACACAGCATCAGGAACCTTAAGATCCACACTAACCAGACGACAGAAATAAACGAGTTGTGAGTGGAAAATGCCCATCATAGCTAAAGGGTCTACCAAAATACTGGACTTTATACCTAGCACCAGATTTAAGTTCAGAAAGTCCATGTAGAACATCATTTTTAAGCCCTATAAGCAAACCAGTCCCAGGGATGCAGCTGCCCAGAAAAATTTTAGAGCCGCCTAAACCGTCAAAGGTCTAGAAATGCAAGAACTAGAGCAATGCTTTTCAAGTGGAGAATGACTGAGCGCCATAATGAGACTGGAGTGCACAGAAACAAACAAACATCGTCCATGAGAGCCCAGACATGATCAACTGGATAATGTCTTTAAATCTATTAACTTAAAATTAAAATATCTATCTCTATGTATCTCTTTACCATACGATAAATTAATAAATAAATTGGTAAACAAATTCTTTCTTGCTGGAGACTGGTAGGTAAAATGTACAATATTATTATTTTAAGGAGTTGGGCCGACATTAGTAAAAGTCTTTAGGCTATAGCAAACAAAATATGGATTGCCAAATATTCGAAATAAATAGGTATCACAAGAAGAAGAAGAAGAAGAAGAAGAAGAAGTCACATCAAATATCTTCGGCATTATTTCGTGATTTTTGACAATACATTTATCATTGATGTTGTAGGTTGCACTGATATAAAACAAGTCATATTAGTTAGTATGTTCTTCGATATGGTACTAATGCACCACTGATATGTATGAATCTATATAGTCAATAATAATATGGTTCTGACAATAACATTGTAATGCCATGATAATGTGTGTAATAACGTTATGATTACATAATTTTGTTATACCTAATTTAAATGCAGCAATTTCACTAAAGTAACAAAGATCTTTAAGGCCATAGGTAATTTTTTTGCTCATTTAATAGATAATCAAAATGTATCAAGAGAAAATAATTTTAAGTATAATTTCAAAATAATTACTACATAAATATTTTTTAGAGCACGAGAAAGTTGGGTGTAAAACCAACATCCAGTTTTTAAATTACATTTGTGATTCGTTTGTTTTTCCTCTTTCCACCATCAAATTACTAATTACATTTTCTGGGCAAAAAAAAAATGAAATTTGATCGCGTACGATTTCCCGAACGCTACACGAAACGCTTTGAAGTCATTTCATGAACGCTCCTGGATATTTAAATTAAATTTATAAAATGCTATATAATTAAAGGCGCACAGGAATGACGTTTATTTTTATTTCAAGCGAGGCGTCGTTAACATAAAAAAAGAGTCGAATAACCTAATAACCTGTTGTGTAACGTAAAAATTTCCAGCATGTTTTGCATTTATAAGTGGTCATATTAACATTAATGGAAATACGTAATTAATTACAAGTTTTATAAACGTGTTCGTTGTCCGGATTGACTGGAAAGATGTTTTTTTTATTTCTTTGGTTGACGCTTAATTAATGAGGCTGATTTGATTAATTAATTCGTAGGTCAAAAATGTATATTTTTTTTGCTTAATTATTTTTTGGGTTTTTATTAATTTTTGCTATGTATGCCATGTAAGAATGTTAATTGTCTGTTCGAGGTCGACGTGTTTTCAAGCTGTCACAAAAATCATTAATTTTAAAACGGTAAAAAAATTTATACCTATTTATAAAAATGCATGTGGTAGCATAAAAAAATACTTAACGCTTTAATGTGATGAAATTATTTCGGAATGCCTTGACAGGTGGAAGTTGAAAATAATTTTCTCGTCAGGTGCATAACCGTGTTGGAATGGGATGTGGAAATAAAAAAAAATATTGCTCCAGTAGGTCTAGACTAGACATTTCAAACTGCAACCAATTTCCATACCAAGTATAATTAGTGAAGGGGCACATCTTGAAGTTATTCGTTAGTAATATAACCTTTTAATACGATGGGCGCCTATAAAAGTTGGTCGCCGCTCAACAAATAAATTTATGAGAAACTCTCAGTAAACAAGTTTAGCAACTTGTAACGAGAAAACTTCATTTTGCCGTTTAAAACTTTTGCGAATTGCATTAGCATTCCACCGATAGAACCAAAGATGGAATAAATTTATCCATTTAGAAACGAAATACATTTCTCCCATCTCTTTCCTCTCGCATTATTTCTTTCGAGTGAAAGTTTGATTTGTGCAGCAGGAGGAGAGAGATGAACTCGCACTCACAACTATAAACCGCCGCATTATTCATGCCTGGATACATAAAAATGTCATTCAGCTCCAGATGAAGTGGGATACAGAAAGTTGTTAATAGAGGAAACCAGTTTATTGCATTGTAAAAATTAATAGCAAAAACTAATTTATCTACCAGTTGGACGATCAATAAAATTATGGAGGAGTAATGACCGCGTGTTACAACGTTTTAATATCTGCTCATTACTGTACAATGCGCCTCTTTCCATTCCTTTTAAAATGATAAATACCTTTTATTTTTAAATTTATCGATAAGCGCTTACAATGTCTAAATACATAATGGTTAAAACAAACAAAACTATCTTCAACTCAGGGATTAATTAACACGAAACTGTTTGCTCCAAATATTTAAATAATAATAATACAACACGCGCGCGGTCACATTGAAGATTATCAAGTGGAAAATTTCATCGTGACTTGGGGAATACTAAAAACGTACATCCCACATTAATATTAATCGAATTTTTTTTAATAAAACATAACTTTGTTAAATACGAATGCACAGAACAAAAACATTTAGTACGCTATAAAAGGTTGAAGGTTAATGGAAGGTTAGTAATAGTTAAACTGAATGACTAGCGCATTAAATTCATAACAAAAACAACGTTTATTTATAAAAACAAAAACTAATTAAAGTCCAATGAATTATTTGTCTGTTTAATTAATAGTTTATTGTTTGCATAATATCCATGCCGTTGAAAAATGAATGCGCGCATGTTTATTGCGTAATTAAAATATGGAAATGAAATTAATTAAATTATAATGCGCGCATTCTGTGAGAGATTTAATTTAGATTTACTTTCACAAGAGTTTATTTTTTTTCAGCATATTTATACGCAAATTCACTTTGAACGTTGGGTAGGAAATAATAAAGAAAAAGATGAATATATGTGCGAGGGGAAGCTTTAGAAACTTCAAGTTTCGCCTGAATAAAGCTTATTATAAGGGAAACTCATACAAATCAATAGTGAGGGAACTCTCAGGGGTAACGACTTGCGAAATTCATTCATTCCACATTTCGTTTATATGTATTATGTAGGGGTGTGTTTATGTGTTGTCCCTTTAGAAATTCCTACTTTTAAATAACTAAAGGAATATTCCAAGAGAAAACTGTATACGCTTTATAATAATCATTAAGGAATGGCAATTTAAATCCCATAACTGATTTTTTGTTAATCTACGGGACAAAATTTCAATTATATACTCACTAATTATTTGTTATGAACTATTATTAAAACAAACTAAAAGTCATTGATAATTTTTTAACGACTTAAAATATTTGGCACCGCAGTAAGAGTTAAATATTATATATTTATTATTAATTAACGCTTTTTACCTGCAAAACTCATTGCATTTTAATAATAACATAAATTAATAATAAAACCTTGCATTTTAATTACTTTCTACATTTATATATTATGCTTATTAAAAATGTATAAAATGATTGTATAAAAACATAATACCTTTACACTTTTAATAAATAATTTCCTCTTTAAAAATATTGAGAACTAACACTACCGATGGTGGCAGCACTTTCGCTCAAACAGCTGATCTTGAAAGATTATTAGTCAACTTTTCAACTTGGCGAGCATAGGATATTACCCAAGACTTTTAAGAATTATAATATTAAAGAGATCCATTTGTTGTTAAACAGGTTTTTGTCTTGTTATATTTTTAATTATTTATTAATATAAACACAATAAAACAAATTGTGCAATGAACACAGTGAGTGACAGGTACTCTTTCGTGCAGTTCAGTTTTCACTACCAGAAAGCGTATCAGATTTTATTAGTTCTCAATACCAGATCTATATTTTATTTTCAAATCTTTATCGTTTCGTATTCAAATTCACGTAGTAAACATACATTGATAGATGTAACTAACACATATTGGGACTTACAGAATAGCATGCGACGCTTAACGGATTTCTAGTGTACTAAAGTTTTGACGTCCCATGGTTATAAATGTCACGTCAAAATGAATGTTAAACATAATGAACATAAATATAAATATTTAAAGTGTTACGTGAATAGTTAACATTGTTTGTAATTTCATTAAATTTCAAAAATAATACGATGTACCTCTTCATGCTATGTTTAAATGTAACCACCGGCAGCCATATTGATGAGTTAACAGCGCCACGAACGGAACCTGTGAGTCCCAATACGATGTATACGATAATGGTTTCAAATAAACCTGGAGATAGAAAGGTATAAATTTACAAGGAAATCGACATACTGAACATCGACAAATCCCAGAAGGCCATACCCGATGCACTAGAAAATAAAAACAATTCAGACACAAGCATCGAAGGCCTAAATAACGTAAAACTAAAGCCATATAAAAAAATCTCTTAATCAAGAAAAGAAGAAAGAATCAGACAAGATGCAAAACACTTAATGCTTAAACGAAACTAATTTAGAATTAAGGAAAATGCAATCAGTAGGGACCTAAGAGAAATAAGTAAAAAGATCTACAAAACCATC
>JARJDX010029722.1:0-13832 GCA_030264735.1 Gymnusa sp. GC000175 | reverse complement strand
TTTTTTTTTAATTTTCCAAATGTTTGGATATGCAAGGAGACCGAAGCTAACCGAATAAATATAAAAATGGTACTACTAAAATTAAAGTTTTTGTGTACTATGTATATTAAAAATGTTTTTATCGAGTAATGAAGTTTTAACATCTTCACAATTTTAATTTGCATATAATTTTTTAAATTAAATCTACAAATCTCAAGGTCATCAAAATGTTATAATCCTCCGCTGCAACTCTTAGTGTTCATAACTGTTTTGCACTAATCCAGATTAATTGAGAGTATGTATAAATTTCCCAGCCCTAACACTATATAAGTTTATAATAAAAAAACTTCTAATGATGGCGTTGAAAGTAGAAGAACGTATTTTTAAAATTTATGGTTTATTATTAAAGCATATTCTTTTACCTATCATTAGGTATCATAAAACTTTAACACCATCCTCTGACTCCATAGGTTTGATAATGCTTTTTACAATGGCGAGTGAAACTTCGGCAATAACAAATCGATGTGAATGATCTGAATATAAGAAAATGTACATTGTTTGTAGAATATGAAGAAGCACGTGATTGGGTTGAAAAGCATCTTCATTTTGATATAAACCGTGATGTGAATCTCTTTGAAGTAACAATAAGGGTACTAGGAGGACTTTTAAGCATTTACCACCTTTCTGGGGACCAAATGTTTTTAAATAAGGCAATTGATTTGGGTGATAGACTTTTACCATGCTTTGAATCTGATTCTGGAATTCCTTACTCTGATATTAATTTATTTACAAGAAAAGCTCATGCCCCTAAATGGTCTCCTGATAGTAGTACTTCAGAAGTTACTACAATTCAATTAGAATTTCGTGATTTAAGTCGTAGTTCTGGAAATCCTAAGTATGAGGTAGCTAAGTAAATAATAAATAATTAAAATTTGTTCTCATTATTTTGATTTTTTTTTAGAAAGTAGCCATGAAAGTAACTAAACATGTACATGGTTTGGAAAAGAAAGATGGATTAGTTCCTATATTTATAAATGCTAATACTGGACAATTCCGATCCTATGCTACTATAACAATTGGGGCACGAGGAGATAGTTACTACGAGTATTTGTTGAAACAGTGGATTCAAACTGGGCAAACTTTTGATTAGTAAGTTGTGGCTTTAACTTTATATATCGACTCACAACCGATGTATTAAAAAATAAATAGTACGGATTTGATTTCCAGATGGCGCTCTAGCCATTTATTTTATAATTCCACTGGAGCAGGAACTGTTATTTGTACTAAACTATTATTAAATATAGAGTTAAAGTTACGGGTTACCATACAAATTACAATTTCTCAATAAATTAGATATAAAATGCAGTGACATGATATGCCTGATCTACTGGAATTATTAAATAAATGACTAGAAATTAAATACCCACTCTTTATTTTTAAATACAGATTTGCGTTAAATAGTGGGACTAGTATATATATAAAGCTAAATAATAATTAATTAATTTAATTTTGTACTTTGCAGTTTAAGAGATGACTATGTAGAAGCTATAGCAGGGGTTGAAAAGCATTTAGCAAAACGAACAGTTCCAAATGGATTTCTTTTCATTGGAGAGTTGCTTGTTGGTGGGAAAGATTTTAAACCTAAAATGGATCATTTAACTTGCTACCTTCCAGGAACTTTAGCACTTGGTGCACATTTAGGGCTTCCTAGTAGTCATATGAAGCTTGCTGAAGATTTATTAACTACTTGTTATCAAACATACGCACAACAACCTACATTTTTGGCACCAGAAATAACATATTTTAATATAGTAGTAAGTAACTTTAAAAGGTTTTTAAGTTTTTTTTTAACAAATAATTTTAGGGAGAAAATTCAAATGATATGTATGTGAAGACAAATGATGCACACAATTTATTACGTCCTGAATTTATTGAAAGTTTATTTTATATGTATCAGTTAACAGGAAATAGTACCTACCCAGATTGGGGTTGGCAAATCTTCCAAGCTTTTGAAAAGTACACTAAAGTTCTTAATGGATATACTTCAATTGGAAATGTAAGAAATGTAGCAAATGTGCGACCCAAAGATATGATGGAATCATTTTTCCTCAGTGAAACTTTAAAGTATTTATTTTTACTTTTCGGCGATAATCCAAAACTTCTTGATGTTGATAAATATGTCATAAACTCGGAGGCTCATCCACTTCCTATTTATGCTTCGTGATGTTTATTAATTTTTTTAATTATTTCTAGTCTTAATTTAAAAGGAAGTAAGGAATAACAATTGACTGATTTTTAAGCACAATGATATTATGTTTATAGAGCACCTTTTTAGCAACAATTTGCACATTTTTAACCATTGCTGCAATAAACATTCCCAATACTCATTAAATGTGATTAAAATAAAATGGAATATAAAAATGTGCCAATTGTTGGTGATTTAGGGAACTGCCAGTACCTACTGAAGGTCCACTTGATCTAATTTTTGTTGCAATCCCATTGTATTCACCTCAAAATGTAGAAATAAATGTTTTCTGGACTTGTGTGTTCATTTTTCTTAATTTACATATATTATATATAAAAATATTACTTAAAAGATAAATGGCAGAATAAATTGACTTTCGGCAATTATTTGATAAATAATGATATTATGGTTGAAACACTATGTAATGGTGCACTCACAGCACTGTATAGTATAATACAAACAATCCACTGTACAACTTTCATCTTCATCATCTGAGTCAGGTTTTGAGTCCAATGGGCGCATCCATTGCCCATCCAACTTATCTCCTCCATTCATATTTTTTGAATCTTCTTTTTGATCATCCTTGAAATCTTTTTTTGCCAATTTTGCATCTTGGTCAGGTTTGTAGCCAGGATTTGCATCAGGACTGGAAAACTCCGATTCATCTTTGCCCTCCTTTTCTTTTTCTTCTTTGTTTGGCTCTTGCACTGCTGAGGAGTCTCCTACTGGTTGTGTTTGTGTAGTTTCGTTTCTTGCAGGTAAATAACTTGTTGTTGGTGGTGGAGTTGACCGACCAGGTGTAGTATAATTAAAAACATTTTCTTTATGGTCTGATGTTGGTGAATCGCTCGCCATTATGGAACTGAAATATTACATACATAATAGTTTACATGTGAAAAGTAATTTGAAACCAAACAAATAGAATCATATTACAAAGCTTGATAAAAATTGTAGTTTGCACTCTTATTTGCTTTTTTAATTATGACACTCACCTCATTAGAAGGACAAAGCCATTATTTTTGAGGGATAGTTTTGTTCCAGTTTTGGACATTTTGTATTTCCAAAAAACGTGTGCCCTCACAAATTAATGTTAGCTATTCATTTTCAATTGGTTAAATTGATATTAAATCCTGCAAAATCAGATTTTTTTACTTTTTTTTAGTATAGAAAAAAAGATTGTTAATAAGTAGTGCTAAAAATGATTTTCTGCTCTTTGCGATTATTAAGAAAACTGTGAATGCACACGTTTTGGGCAAGAAAATACAATAAAAGCAAATTGTTAAGAAGCATAAGATTATATATTTAAACAATTCACACTAGTGATGTAATGAATGAATCACCTGTGCTTGTAATTTAATTAATGGTTCTACCTGTAGAAGTCATTTAAAAACGGAAAATTTTCAGGATTAAAAAATGGGAGCATACTAGCACTTAAATTTTGTAACACGTTTATCAGAAGTAACTCCTCATATTTTTTTGAAAGAAACGACATTTTTATCCCTTTAAAAGCTGCCATTTATTAAGACACTTGTGACAAATGTCAAAAGTTAAAATATTTTTTTAAATAATTATTTAAAACAAAACATAATTTGACAATAGTTAAGAATACACAAAAATTAAGTGACCGCGCGTATCCAATACCACGAAATTTTAGAAATAATATTAATCCTATTTGTAAGTTGCATTTCCTGCTAATAATTAATCATACCATACGTTGTTTATTAGTATGACACCGAAAAGATAAATTTCATATAAACCGGTCGTTAAAAGCATTTTAACAGTAACAAAAGCCAACATTCCTATGCAATCTTTTCTTTCGTCATATATTTTGTCTACGTTATAATTTGAATTAAACGTGAGACGTGACTGGATTGTTTAAAACCTGTATTGCTTCAAACAAAAAAAAAAGCATTATTAAGCTGATTTACAATATTTTTTACATTTAATATAAAAATATACTTTGGTAATAAAATTTTAAAGCTTTCAATTAAATAATTATAAACTTGGTTTTTGTAGATATATAGCGTGTCTGCTTTATAGACTAAGATGGATATACTTGTGTGAACGAATGGTGAGTGCTAATTGGTACTTGCAACAAAATAAATAAAAAAAAGAGGCAATTCTTTCCATTGAAGTTAAGATGTAATTATGGTATCCAATTTAATTTGCTATGCGTCACTCCTTTCCCGTTTCTAAGGGAATATAAGTCGTGAAAATTTTCTACTTCTAGTGTACACGTTTTGGAATTTCCCGCATTTTAAAATACTATTTTCTCGATTGTGTACGTGTGCGCGCGCGCGCGCGCGTGTGTGTGTGTGTGTGTGTGTGTGTGTAGTTCGTAGATCTTAAAGCTATTATGTCCTCTCTGCAGCTCACCGGAATAAAACAATTAGTTTTTGAATAAAAACCTACCAATAGTATCCAAATTGGATTTCCCACTTCTGCTTTGGATGAAAATACCAAATTCTTGATGTGTGAGTGTTAACGTACGGGGTGCAAGGAGCCAGGAATAATATCAAACTGGCTTAAATGTCATCCCTACCTGCTCGCGGTGCACTCTGCTGGACAACTAACGGGGCTCTGGCGACCGAACATTGGCGGTATAACCACATATTTGCTAACATGCCAAAGATGAAAGATTCATAGCGTTTAAATAAAAAGGCAAAACCACTCCAAGAGGCAGCAGCAGTTGCTTAATCTTCATGCCCTGGCAGCAAACACAACGGATTTGGAGTGGCAAAACCTATACAGCGAAATCTTCCCAATGGAAGAAACTTACACCAGAAACAAAATTTCGACCAAAAACTATTGTTTAGGAATGAAATCGCAAATCTTTTCGCATTATGGAATGTAAGTACCCTCTATGAAGGAGGGAAACTGAAACAAGGGGTCAAAGAAATGCAACGCTATAATCTCAAACTATTGACATTGCAAAAACCAGGTGGAAGGAATGGCAGCATATGAGGGGTAGGCATATTACAAAGCCAAAAGGCAGCTAAAAGTCTTATCAAATGGCATCCCATCAATGATAGACTAATAGCGCGAAACCTATACGTTATATACTGTTATGCACCAACTGAAACGACAGACCACAAAATAAAAGACGTATACAGCTCCTGCTTGAAGACTCACGTGAAAAAAGAGACAATACTATGGTTCTAGGCGACTTTAATGTGAAAGTAAGTAGTACTAACGTCAATATGGACTAGGATCACGTAACGAAAACGGACAATTCTGCTGTGGTAGTAGGCGGTACCATGTTCCCGCATAAGAGAGTACATAAATTAATACTCTTTTAGAAAACCGATTTTGTGAAAGACAACGAGAAGTCAAAAGGTCAACAAGACGAGATAAGAGAATTTAAATTGAAAGACAAGCAAAAAGAGTATCCGCACTGAGGAAGATACTCTTTTAGAAAACTGTTTTTGTGAAAGACAATGAGAAGTCAAAAGGTCAACATGGCGCGATAAGAGAACTTAAATTGAAAGACAAGCAAAAAGAGCAGAAGAAGCTGTAAAGAGACGAGATATTAGATAAAAGGAACTCTCTTAAACACTTCCATATAAACAAATCCATAAAATATTTACCAGGATGTTTGATTACAAACGAAGCTGACCAACTGAAGAGGTGTGGTATTAAATGATGCAGAAATTGGCAAACAACAACAAACAACATGGTCCAAAGTATTAAGACTATAAGACTGACCTGCCCACTAGATATGAGGTAATAAATGCAATAAATCGCCTGTGAAAGATAACGTATGTGCTGAATATCTTAAAGACCCTACACTACACTATCTGCTGACATATGACATCATAAACAAAATAAGTATTCCCACTAAGTTAAAGCAAAGAAATACTTATTAAAAATACTAGTCAAAATATTAATGCGCATTATCTTATCATAGACAATAAAGGAAACAGTCAAATCAAGCCTTCGTGAATACCTGAATGAGTTCCAGAATAACTGGTCATATATTGACCCAATAAACACCACACGCATTGTATTACAACTATGCAGTGAAATTCAAAACAACTATTTTGTAGCGTTCATAGACATCAAAAAGTGTTCGATGTTCGAATCGGCGTAAAACACGGTTTCATTCTATCCCCGCTGCTCCATTCTTAAAATACTAGAGAGATTCTACTTACCACCACAGAGTATTGTATACTTATCTGTGTTACTACCATCTTAACTATGTATACTTTCATGTAAAAAAAATTGTTTAAAAGCCATATTGTAAAAAATGGTGATGAGGACGACTTTCATTTACGAATTTAAAACATATCCGTTACTTAATAGAAACATAACTATATTTCAATAATTATCAGCTAATTAGGTTGGCAGTATATAGGGCATTCCAAGTATACCACGTGATCAACATGGCGGCTGTTGGCAAGCAAGTCTGTCAAAACTGTGCATTGAATCTTTTAATGTAAAGGTGTAAGATATTTGGAAAAATCATAAATTAAAGATGAAATTCAATTTCTAAACAAATAAAAGAGTCATATTATCTATACAAACGCAATGTCAAATTTTTTATGACTTTCTGTCAAACTTTTTAAAGATGGAGGCTGTTGGCATCCCCATTTGACAGAAGGTTGGAATGCCTTATATGTTCACAATAACTCCGATAGTGACATCTGTTACTTTTGAATGATATATAACAATATAACCTATTTCATTAACTGTCATTTGGTTATAATGACAGTATGTCTCTGCTACTTGATGGGAATAAATTCAATAAAATGTTGCTTCGCAACGATTAAGGATGAGTTCTAAAATGTTAAATTTTAACCTAACCTAACCAATAAACTACTACTTCCGGTTGGTGGATTTCAGCCAAAAGTCACGGGGACCTCCAAATTTTAGTTAAAAGCTTAAAAGTGAATTTCCAGGTCGACCAGTTAAGCCGTCAGGGCTGAGAGAGGACACAGACACACAGACACCACATCAAAAACTACTTTTTTAAATAAGAGAAGTTATTTCTACAAAAAAACTCTATTTCTAAAAATTACGCGAATACTACACTTTCCTTTACTTCGTAAATGAATGTAAAAAGTATGCAACTCTCATATTAATAACAGAAAAAGCTTATAGAAAGATATAAAGTGTTTACCATTCTAGCAGGTTCTTGTTTTTATCTGTTCAAATAAATTAAATAACGGTTTAAAAAAAAATTGCAGGATTTTATTTTTTTAACTTGCAATATAACACCGCAATTTTGCATTTTGCATATTAATTGGTTTAAAAACTGCATTTCATTGTACAACTGGATTTTTATTTTCAGTAATATAAAGTTTAATGTTAGTCCGTTTAAAAGTATCCACTCTATATACTGTGGACAGTAATTCTTCACCCTTTTAAGCCGCGCCCAAATTTCAAAAATTGTTCATGTCGCGACACTCAAAAAAAAGCCGTATTCTTTTTTTTATATAATTTTGGAAGTCGCGACCGATAAGGTTATGCCACCGAAATTAAAATAAATATATAGTCTATGAACTTAACAGCCAAATAAAATATGCAGTTAGTAAATTTATTAGTAGTAAAAGTAAGCATGTTTGTTAGAATTTTATCTTTGATCTTCAGCTTCTTGCTTTAAAAAGTAATTTTTATTCTAATGACAAATTCCGGATTTGGGAATCCCGGAAGTTTAAATAAAGGCGATATAACTAAGCAAAGTTTTAAGAAACATCTTTGGTTAATAAATTTATTAGTATAATTTTTTTATACCAACTTTGATTTGCTTTAATCACATTAAATTATAATTGCTGACCTTTTAAACAAAATGCAAAACACTTAATAGTCATTTTATTTAATTCTATTTGTTTAATTATAATAAAACATTAATTTGCATTAGCATAATTTTGTATATTATGAGAAAAACATTGACGATTTATGTCCTAAATATTACATTATTAATAACATTAATTATTATAATCTTCAAGAAAATTAATTATTGCCATAATCAATTTTGATTATATTTACGTCCCTGAAGTTATACAACCAGTAAGGTACTGATGTAAGGTGTTAAAACAAGTTGCTTGTTTACATTCCTTTGCTATGATTTTACAGTGGCAATTTTTTTTATTGTTTTTTGTTACTTACTCTCTAGGAGAATCGTGATGGTGATAATACTTGTTTCTCTTATGCTTATGTCTCCTGGTCGGTATCCATAAGACCCGAAGTCCCGATTTCTTGTGTTTTCCTGCCACTTTGTCTTCTTGTTATTGAACAGGTGTCAGTGATGAGAGGACAAGGCGCACAACAATAACGGATTTATAATCTTGACAGTCCAGTGCGCAACTCCCACGGCTCAGCTGGAACCTGGATCACGAAGACAACCTGTTGGTGGTGGACTCATTGCCACAACCGCTATGTATATGCTTGCGATGCAAAAGGCAAGCTCATCGACCTTGGGAATATGAAAACCATAACGTGCGCTTTGGAATTAAAAAAATGTAGCCTACGCAAAACAAATCATATATAATCAATAACATTTATTTATTAATTTTCAAATTGATCTGTTATTGAGTCTTGAATATATTTATAAATTTGTAATCATATTTTAAATTTAAAATTCAATATTTGTTTATATTCATATTTTGTATGCAGTGGATGCTAAAATTTCGAGTTCCGTTGCATGTAGCAACAATTAAATTCTCTCAAAACAATGTTTAAAAAATTATGTATATAGCCTGTTCAAATTGTACCCGAATTAGGGTCATGGACATGGCAACAAGTTTGCCGCCAGTGGCACGTCACACGTCTTTCTAATTTGATGTCAGGCTCCGCCCTCTTTGGTGGTAAATAATTAAACAATTCAGCTGATGCAACTTTGTCACGGATTTCAAAATTAAATGTAAAAAAGGCAGAACCCATTGACTGGTAATAATAAATTGCTTAGTTTTTTTGGAAATCTACGTAATATAATACTAAAACAAAGACGCAGGATAGCTCTGTCGAAAAATAATGTATCCTGAAATGTAATTTAGAGTCTGTTGTCTGTTGATTAAACTTTATGTCAAAATAATACCAATACCACTGGTAGTGCAATTGTTATTAATCTGTAGTAATCGAATTTTCACTTTAGAATATAAGTTTTTACGACTTCAATCAATTTAAATTTTCTTACCTATAGGAAGAAGCTTTCAAAATGGTTACCTACCACGGAAGTTAAGAACCAATACTTTCCAATATCTCTTTTATCGTAATAGACGGAGAAGAAGAAATACCAGAATTTCTTAGATTGGAAATAAGGAGAGCAATAGACATCCTGAAGGACGAAAGAAGTCCCGGAGAGAATAAAATTTAAAGTAAAGCACCTTTTAGGTGGAAAATGTTGGCAATGTAATGGAAAATCATGGCGGGCGCACCCGGAGAAATAAACACAAACGGGAATATATTCGCTGGCCTGGTGAAATGGGTGTCGCCGGACAACCGCATCAAAACCAAATAGACCACATAGCCATAAGCCGTAAGTGTAAAAACTCTCTCCTGAATATTCAAAATGGAAGCGGCACCGATGTGTGTACCGAGCACCATCTAGTGGACAGAGAAAAATAAAGTTAGCAACCAGCAGTAACCGCCTCCAAAAAATGTGAAGAAACTTGGAAGCAAGGAAGTCACAAGAACTACGAAACAAACTGAGTACCCAAAGTAAACAAAGCCCAAACAAACGGTGGAAAGAAATAACAAAAGCAATCCAGAACCCAAGAGAGAAAACCCTAGCATTCATTGAATACTTAAAGAAAGAATGGATTGCGGACGATACTTAAGAACAAATAAAGAAAAGGAAAGAAATAAATCAAAAGCTGAATAAAGTGAAAATGCTGGACATGATAAGATCTTATAAGCAAATAAACAAAGAAATAGGTTAAGGTTGCAAGATGCGATAAACGACGGCAGTTCATCGACATTGCAGAACAAGCCTAAAAAACGGCCGAGAGAATCAACGTGCGAGAGACATACCGGATAACGGGTAACACAGAAACAAACTAACGATCTGGTGGAAACGGCTTTATAAGAACTACTAACGGTAGCATCATTTTAGCCGAAGTAACCCAAATAAACGTGTACCGAGCACTTCAAAACCCTTCGCAATAAACCTATCGTTAAAGAGATTTAAAGCCCAATCAAGGAAAGACAAACTGCGCGCAATTTTATCAAGAAGGCACCGAAAAGAGCAGATCTCTTAATCAAGCAACTGAACAATAGAAAAGCTGCAGGCGTTGACAGCATTCCATCTGAACTATTACAAGCAGACGTCAAAACGAGCATCGAAGCACTAGAACCGAAACTTGGCAAACAGAGGTAATTTCCAAGAAAGAAGGGATGATAACTAAACTATCAAAGAACTAGCCACTAGCACGGTATTACTCAAAACGATAAATTATTGCAATCATTGTCCATAAACGCATTGCTATCTTAGAAGTAACAATCCGAAAGGAACAAGCTGGGTTCAGACCCGGAAGATCTTGTATAGACAGTATAGACCAGAGACAGCCAGCAAAAATTGCCGAACAAGCATCGATATACCTGACGTTTATCGACTTTAAACAAGCATTTGATAACCTCGACCAAGATACTATGTGAAATATCCGAATTAACGCATAGCATACGGCTTTTTTGAAAACATCATAGGTGGCGCTGCAATCTCAGGAAGTTTTTTGCGATTACAGCGCCACCTACAATAATTACAAAAAAATCTTACCAGTTCAATTTTATTTTATTTTTTAACATTAAAGGTGGACCTACAGTTTAGCGTGGATTCCGAACCATTGGAGTTATATGATTTCTTATCTAACTCTGGACCAGAGAAGGTTTTAGCCATGAAACTCCACGCTGGCAAGGCGGGTTGGGGAGTTGGGCATTTAAATATTTTGCATGCTGTGGGGCACGAACCTACATCTTCCACTCAGCAGCCGGATGCCTAGACCGCTGAGCTACACTGCCCCTACAGATATACCAAAAAAAGGTTTCAAGTAGAAGTTTTGTATCTTTTGAAGCTACAATAAAAAATTGCCATCCTTATTTAAAATTTCAAATTTGTCCAACACAGGGTGAAAGAAGAGGCTTAATTAATTATTAATTAGCTTTTAAAAAATATTTAAACACATATTTTATAGTTTTTTACCAGAAAGTGTATTTTTCGAGATATTTCTAGACTTCTTATCCACCCTGTATATAATTTTAATTGAAAGTTTAAAAATTTGTAATTTCACTAAAATTAAAATGGATACTTTTTAACCTAAGATATATTTACAATATAATAATTAACAAACGCACAAAAACATTTCTATTTTTAAAATTTATATTAATTTAACATCATCTATTTCATACAAATTTTGATATCTTAATTTTGATCTTAAAACATCGTCATCAGATGCTTCAAGGGTTTGTGGAGGAATCATAGCACCTGCAACGCATCTTGATTCAGAATTAAGAAAATTAAAAGTGGCACAAGCTTGCTCAGTAGGTAAAATTTCTACTGCCACATTTAATTTTTTACTATAAGGTAAAATTCGTTTATAAACTGATAAATCATTCTGCTTATCACCAAAACCTAAAACTAGTATATCAATTTTGGGTTCCAATACACTAAATAAACATAACGAATCTTCATTGACATCATTTATGTCCTTTATATTCCATGATAAAACTGATCTTGGAAATATTATCATGGGTCCTAATATGGTCATATTATTATTTAATCGAAAACCAACCTAAATAATCAATAGCGTAATTAAAAGGTATTTATCTAAAGATTGAATGTTTTACCTGGCTAATTCCATTAATCATCAAACCAAGATCTTCCTCATTATTTAATATATGTACGGAAGTTTTTCCTTCACCCTCATAGGTTTTTGTTCCAAAATAAGAAGTGCATAGTGAAATATTTCTAAAAATTATAAATATTTTTAAAAGTCCTAGAAAAAATTTTATGCCACCTGCCTTTTTAATTGTGAATTGTTTATGGTTCGATTTAATAATTTAGCAATGCATAACATAACTGTTTGAGTTTAAAAATAGATCTTAAATTTTAAAAATGTTAGGTTATGAGAGTATTTATTTTAAAAAATATGCCAATTACTTTAGGCAATTTAATTTCGTTAGATGGCGGTAGTTGAAAAGTTTTAAGTGGCAACCTGGCAACCAACCAAAGAATGTAAAAAAATGAAAGCCTCGTTTTCACCATATGATATCATGAGATATCCCATAGACTAGATGTGGATTAGATATTCTGACTCGTCTCTAACTCTCAGGAAATTAAGTGGCCATTCGCCATTGGCCCATAGACTATGAGGCATTGGCCTCTGAGATGCATGCGTACAGTGCCGGATTTAGGTATTGCGAGGCCCCTAAGAACTAGGGTTGCCAACACTATTATTTTGACCCGAAGACTTCGGATTGCTTTCTCCGGGCTCCAGGTTTTTAATTAATATCTTCTAGGTAGCAAAATGTTAATTATTTTAGTTGTATCCTGCATAGTATTAGCGTTACTCCTATGCGACTTTATTCGTGATTCAAGCTAAGCGATACGCTATCTAGCGGTGAATTTCTAACTAAACTAGAAATGGGTAACCTCATAACCTATAAATAAGCTACATGCTGTTATATGTTGTTATATGCACGTGTCATCCCGTGCAAAGCATTGTAAAATGAGTAAAGTGTCACTTGTAAAGTATTAAAAGTAACATTTAGGTGAGTAATGGATATACACATCATATGATTCACATTGAACGTAAACAAATGCGCTTACCCATTTTTAGCTTAGGTCCGCCCAAAACATGGCGGGAAAAATTAATTTGAATCGCCTATATTGATCGACAAAAAATGAGAAAAAATGATTCCTTATCGATCTTCCTTTCTTAATGTACTTTAACGGTAAGTTGTACAAACTTAAGCCTCCATCTGTTGCGATCTCTTAAGCCCAGGCAGCGCAGAAAACCCTGGCAGTAGCGAAGCTTGTTAGGCTTCTAACCGTGCCTAAACAGCTCGCTCATAACCAAGCAAAGATAGCTCAGTGACGAAGGCACCCTCTGACAAAGTGCTTTCAGTGTTTTAATGTAGGTGTAAGATGGTTGGATTAATTAAAACATATAGATATGGATTATCTGTACCACAAACGCATTGTCATAAAAATTTTAAAGATGGAGGCCGATGGCATCCCCATATGGCAGGAGGTTGAAATAGAGACGTGTCACATGCTGTAAAAGATTTATAATGGCAACTGGCTGCATACAGAGGTTCTCTTTGTATTTTTTGGTATGTTAAGAACTGTTTACACAAATATTCGATATTTTATTAACATGTGCATAAACACTATTATTGTTCTTACACCCTACTGCACCCGACTATTTAGTTTCGCTAGGCGCCGTCAGTAGCGAATAGTCACATAGCAAATTTCAATAAATATACAGAGCAAGAGGCAATATCTAAATATTTTCGTAGTGTGATTTTTTCGCGACGTAATATTCTTTTGTGAGTTATTGGCGATTCAAAATAATTTTTCCCGCCATATTTTATTGCTCTAAACGGGTAAAATAAGGTTATGTCAGATTATAATAATAGTTATTTGGTGCTTTATTGTGTGTTTTTCTGTGGC
>JARJDX010029717.1:0-10384 GCA_030264735.1 Gymnusa sp. GC000175 | reverse complement strand
TTCTATTTTATTAAAATACCAGATGCTTCGAAAATGAACCATATAAACCGTAAAATTTCAAAATTTTCTTGGGGATTCGGTGAGCCCCCAGACTCTGTCGGTCCGAGAAGGGGCGCAGATGACCCTAGCTACGCCACTGCCCAGTACAACACAATTATGGATCAGATCATTAATAAGACGAAGGATATTGCAACAGGATATAAAATTGGCAATAACACAAACAGCTGCAGATGATGCCACTTTATTCGCTGATAGTGAGGATGAATGATGGTTGAATTAACCAAAACAGCAAAACATGAGAATTTCCACTAAGAAAACAAAAAGTATGACAGTCAACAAATTACCAATTAGATGTACGGTTGTGATCAGCGACGAAATAAATGTCACAGTGGTGTCTTTTGATTATCTAGGGATACGGTTATTAAGTAAGAATAACCTATAACCAAACGTCAGACACGAAGCGCACAAAACTGCAAAAATATCACGATTTTTGCACAACGCAATATGTAAGAACAACGTGTTGTCAATACCCTGCGAAACTCGTATCTATAATTCCCGCGTGTGCCCCATTTTAACGTACGCGACAAAAATCAGAGCACCAATCACCAAACATGCTCTTAGACCAACTGAGATGCGAACTTTGAGAGCAATCAGTGGATACACACTTTGAGGTAAAAAACTCAACTCTATATCAGAAAGCAATTTGGAGTGGAAGATGTTGTACGATGCACTCGTAACTGCAAAAGATTGTGAAATGACCACAAAGGGAGAATGGAAGATGAAAGAATAGCAAAAATCGTCTGGAACGGGATACCAATAGGAAGAAGGGCCAACTAAATGGTGGAAACATAGCCGGACATTCATCTCGCAGGAAAAGCGCCAGGAAAGTACTAGCGACTCCGCTTAAACTATGTAGAAGAAGAAGGTATCAAACAAATCCCTGATTTTGGATATCATTTTTTCCGATCTTCGAAAAAGTTGCTACTTTTTAGCAAATAGCTAATTTAAATTTATTTTTGAGTTTATTTAAAAAATTTAAAATTTTTCATTTGTAGAAAAAAACTGTTGTTCCACCTAAATGGTGGAAACTTAGCTGGACATCCATCTCGCAGGTAATGCGCCAGGAAAGTACTAGCGACTCCGCTTAAAATATGTAGAAGAAGAAGAAGGTGTCAAACAAATCCCTTATTTTGGATATAAATTTTTCCGATTTTCGGAAAAGTTGGTACTTTTTAGCAAATAGCTAATCTAAATTTATTTTTAAATTTATTTAAAAAATTTAAAACTTTGTAGAAAAAAACTGTTGATACCAATTATAGCCATATAAATTTTGCATATGTACTAATTTTAGTTTAAGTAAGGATTTTCACTATTTGTGAAAACTTTATAATTTTGAAAAAAAAAAATCAACACATTGAAAAATATTAAACTTAAAATTAATTAAATTATACTATATTTATATATTTTAAAAAGCCATTACCCCACCTAAGATTGACTGCAGGATCTGCCCCTGACAACGGATCGTACTCTATAATTAAAAATCTCTGAAATAACTTTTAAGGAATTTTGCATTTTTACCCAAGTCGAATCTCTTCACAAGGCAGGAAATATTTGCCACATTTGTTTGAGCTTGGTTTATCTCCATAAGGGCACTAAAAATTTGGTAATCTTTTTCAACATCATATTATTTAATATCGGTTATTAACGTTAACCAATTTTACTATTACCATTGAATTACTTTTAAATTACTATTGAAAAGTAAAAAAAATGACTTGCTAAAATGATGAAGAAGCTTTATCACATCTAAGATAATATGTAAAGCTGCAAAAGCTAAAAAGTTCGGGTATCGCATTACTATGGATTCAAGAAAGCTAGATTTTTATTAAACAATTATTATAGTTACAGATTTCGCAAATATAATAATATATAACTTTTATGTACAGTATTGGGAGCAGAGTAGCGATAAAACGCAGGGCTGGCATGCTAGAAGGCTCGGGTTCAAATCCGGCTGAATTTTTATTACTAGACTTAAAATTTCTCTCCTGGGTGGTTCGGAAGTCACCTTAAATTCCGTCTGTGACGTAACACCTGTCCAGTTACTCACATTAAGAAAGATTCCGATTGTGCAGAAAATATACATATATTTTACCAGTAAATATTTTTTTAATCATTGAAGGTGGCGCGGTAGTCACCGATAAAACAAATCTGTCGATAATTTTTTCCTGAGATTACAGCGCTACCTACTATGATTGCAAAAAAGTGTTTTAAGTAAAAGTTATGTATTTTTTACTGTCGAACCTGAATCTGTAATAAAAAATGGGGGTTCTTTTTTAAAAGTTGCCTCCTTTCCACCCACAAGGAAGGATATTGAGACGCTTTACTTTAGTATAAATAAATAGATTTTTTTAATATTAAACACGTGTTTTTTGTTTTTTTTTTAATTGAAAGTGTATTTCTCAAGATAATTGCCCGTTTCCAGATTTTATGTCCACCCATACATACATACCTACAATTATACTTTTAAATGAATAAATCCAATATTTCCGCAACATTTTCAAGAGAAAAAATCCCGATTAAAACCATGATGCAAAATACTATTATTTAATTGCAAATAAAAATTTTGTGGAGTATATTTTTTATACTAAATCAAACCAACCAGTATTTGCATCGTTTTAAAAAGGAAATAAAAAATTGTATGGAATCTTCATTAATTAAATCCCCAATTAAAACAGAACGTGATTTATTCGTAGTTTGTTGGGGTAAAAATACTAGGTTTATTTATTTAATTAAAAATTATATTTATTAGGGCGCAATAATAAAGTTTTAATTGGAAATATTTTGTGTAAAATGTTTTTGTACAAAAATTAGTTTTATCTGAAAAATAGCGCAGTATATATTAAAATATTTGGACCCTTGTCGTAGAGTACATATAAATCAGATTTAAGTATGTTTTATGGTCAGTATTTTAGTAGCCAGTGAAGTAAAATACCAATAAATAACATTTAAATCTTCGCGCAAATATTTTCTTTAAAAAAAATATTTTGTAACATTTTGTATGAGTGAAGGAAATAATAACGCGCTTTAAAGATCCTAAAAAACGTGAATGCTCGAAGGTAATAATTATGGTGAATGTAAACTGGTCCAAGAATAGGTTTGGTTTGGTAGTGGTCTATCCATATCTATAATTATAATTAATGGTGGTTTATATTCTGGCGCTCTTTTTATACCTGTTTTTTAAACGAATCCTTCCATTTATGAATCATCGCGTTACAGAAAGGAAAACCAATTATATTTTGAAAAATTAACTTAAAAGCTTTAAAATTCCCAGAGTGAAATTATAAAAATGCAGGAATGTTGGTAAAGTGTTACATGGCTTATCAAGTGATAAGCGTTGTAACAGATGGTTATCCCAAGATATGTTGGTTATGGGCAAGTAGTAAGGCAGTTATGAGAGTGTTTTGTATCCCTGAGGCAGCAAGGTTTCTACATCTAGTTTGACCCCGTACCCCGTACCTTGTACCTTCATACACTCTGTAATTCAAGCTTATTACCATACGTAACACCACGCTACAGCACACCACAGTATCATCATCGAAATGTATAAATGTTGCCGCTCCACCCACTTTACTCTTATATTTAAGGGCATTATGTTAACGTCGCAAAATTACAGTTTACATTACGATGTTGATTCATTTCGAATATCAACGATAAATATACCTGCTTTAAGTATAGTTCTACTTGTCATGTTTATTGCCTCTTAAACATACACTACCTTTTCTCTTTTCCACACACTTTTAACTCCCCATATTCATTTTTTCGTGCCGACAACCCCTCTCATAATTTTATTAATAGCAAAATGCCAATCTAAAATTCCCCTTTTCCTCACGGAAATATAATCGTTTTATAATTTAGGAACATATACCCTATAATCGAAAACATTATAATCGAATGTAAAATAATTATAACCCATAGAAAGCAAAGCAAACCACATCATCACGATTTTAACAAAACTTGATAAAAGTTGACTCATACAAAAGAGAAGATTTTTACATGCAAAATTGAAGTAAAAGCTACAAGAAGCTGATTTTTTTTTCTTGTTTTATATAATAAAATACTTTTTGTGTGTGTAATGACCCATGAGGAGTTAAAAACACGTTCTAGCAACACGAGGTAGCTTGAAGATTGGCTACGATAAGAAATTATTATTTTCCATACGGGGTGGACCTAAAGTAAAAGCATCCTTTGGCTTCTATCTTCGTAAATATTACCTGACAAAAAATTATTTCAACTAAAATTTATTAGGTCATTACATAAACAACATAACAAATTTAATTTTTATTCTTAATTTTAAGAAATCATCAAGAAAATCTAACATACTTCAAACATGTATGTATGGACCCGTTTTTGAGCGAGAACTCTCGCTTTCGGGTGTACACAGAGTCTACTTTCAGCCTCACTTTAAACATCATTTGTAAATTTTTTAATTATATATAAAAAAATGGGAGGCGCTGATAAAATTAGTCTTCTATTTTAGTAAAAAACTTTGAAAGCCACTGGTTTAATACTAAGGGTACTCAGAAAACTGGTCTAAGTTAGTACTTCTCAAATTTTCTAATGCCTTTTTTTTCCTAATTTGCTAGAAACCAAGTAAGTCATAATGATAAAAAGTCTTGTATTTCTGAAGTATAAGAATTATTATTTCAAATATTTTTAATGTTAAATTCAGCAAAGATTGGTAATGTTTCGGATGAGCCGCTCTTATGCGGTACCGAATCAAGGACCGCCACTTTAAGAAACACTGATCTAGGCATCAGAGATCAGACTGCTGAACTAAAGATTATAGGTTTCAAGCCACACAATAATAAATATTTTTATTGCTATACACTCTATCCCACATTGAACTAAGAAAAAATAAAAAAATCATTTTGCTTCAGTGGATCTAAATTCACGTAAAACTGTAGGCCCGTCTGTAAAATAATTTCCAAGTATTTCAGGTAAAGAAGAAGCTAGACACCAAGAGTGAGGTGCTAAAAACTGCAGCTGGGCTAACAAGTTTAGTTTAATTTATCTTTAATCTACTTGATTCATTTTAAGCAGAAAATATAGGGGGGCAATCTATGGTGTCAAACGTTTTCTAAAAGTTTGACGAGCAGCTTGATATATAGTAATGACTAATCTATAGGTACCCTAATTGGTTGTAGTTTGTCATTTGTGCCATATAATCCTAAACCTGGCTTGTTAAATAATTTTTCTCATCCCCCCTTTTACAATCGTTGCGCCGAAGTTTGGTCAGTGCAATATCATGGAATATTTGTCCTACTTGTATGTATGGACCCGTTTTTGAGCGAGAGCTCTCGCTTTCGGGTGTAATGAGTAACAGGGCAGGGTGTTACGTCACAGACGAGACCAACGGCTTTTAAGGTGACTTTCGAACCACTACTTGCCTAGGGCTATAAGAATTGACATTTTCATTGTTTTTATTTTTATTTAAAAAAGTTAGGGTATAAAAGAAATAAATTTAAAGAAGAAGGTTTTAACATGATATTCCCGGTTAAATGGAGAAAGGAAATCCAAGAGCTCAGATGGTCAGGGTCGTTAAGTCCTTACAGTAGTTCTATTCTTCATTGGGACTATAAAGAAATACCTCAACAAAACCTGTAAAGCGTAGGTTTTTAGTCATTATAATGCATAATAGCAAATTTCGAACCGGTTTCCGAAACTAAACTGGGTATTTTCAATAATTTGTCTACTTTCCTAAATTCGAGTATAAATAATTCTTAGTAAAAAGCAATATATTTTCTTTATCAAGCGTCTCTATAAATTTTTCTTGTAGTCTCATACTAGTTACCGAGTGTAGTGGTAGTTTAATGTGCGTTCCTAACCACTAAATTGGAAAAGTTATCCAAGAGCCTAAGTGACTATTAAAAAGCCTTTGACAGAGTCCAACACACGAACAAGATGGACATACTAAATAAAATTAGACGCGAAAGACCTAAGGATAATAGCAATCCTAAATCAGAAATAAAAAGCAAGTGTGAGGAGATCAAATGTATAGCGTAAAGATTCTAAGAGGAAAGAGGCAATTGTGCGCGCTATCGTCCTCATTATTCAATATTTACTTCGAACAGATTTTTAGAGAAGCTAAGTCTATAAAGAATCGGGTATCGTACTGAATGGTGAAAAATAAACAACATCAGATAAGCAGACGAAAAAATAATGCTTGCCAATAACATCGAATAGTTCCAGCAATTAATGGATAGTGTGACGAAATACAGCCAAAAATATGGACTGAACATCAATGTCAACAAAGCGATATTTATAGTTATAGGTGCAAACAAAACAACTCCAACTGCCAACTTAAAGTACATGACTAGATAATTAAAAAAGTAAGCCAATATGTACAATAATTAACGACCAAAGGGACAATTTCAAAAAAATATTACTAGAATAGAGAAAGCTAGAGGCACAAAAGTTAGAATGTTGAGGTGCCATATATTCTCAGTTTTATTTTACAGGGTTGAAGCTCGGACCTTGACCACGACAAAAAGACTCCAAACTTTCGAAATGTGGTTATATCGGAGAATACTCAGAAAATCGTGGATCGAAAACATAGGCATGAAAAAAATACTAGCTGAGCTAGAAATCTTAAAAATAACAAAAAGCCGTAAACAGTATTTGGGCTACATAATAAGAAACAGTAATAGGTACCTGTTACAAAATATCATGCAAAATAAAAGACGTGTGGGATAAAGACAAAACTATTGGCTGAAAAACTTTAGTGTCTTGTCTTCAATGACAGCAACTGAGATCTTTCGAGCAGCAGTTAACAAGGTGAAGATAGCCAAGATGATAGCCACCATACGTTAGCGGATAGGCCCAAGGAAGAAGAAGAAGATTCTAGAGCATATACCCTTGGAGGTTGCCTTCCAAGAGGAAAGTTTTTGTAAAATTCCGACCTTTAACTCACAATCCAAAACCAAGCAAAGACCACTTAATTACGATTTCTGAATGATACACTGAAATTAACTTCTTTTTTCGATTCATCGCGGTAGCGGCTAAATCTGATATCTGGACTTACGAAAACAGTGACATGCGTCCACTGATCTCTATATGTAACTGGATGGCGTATCCTGTGTTATAGGTCTGTGACGGACAGTAAGGCGCCATATTGGCAAAAGTGTAGTCTCGTGGCCTACTTTCGGCGGGAAGTTTAAATTAATGGAACTATATAAATAATGAAAATGACTAGTTGTGAAAATGAAAACGAGAATTTGGCTAAACATTTGAATCATTTCCCACAAAAGAAACAGTTTAGCTCCATTTTCAGTTTTCAACCGTGCGACGCATTCAAACCTCGCACTGAAACTGAGGACGAGAGGCTACACTCTCTGCAATATGGCGGCGCTCAATTAGTCACAAGCCACCCTACTCCATACGCCATCAAGTTATATATAGAGATCAGTGCATGCGCCCCTTTACCACATAATTTTTATTTTTACCGACTGGTCCAAGTATACACATTTTTCTTGATGTTTATTGGTTTTGTGAAGCCCATTTTTCAGAAGGGCTGGCCTCCTCACATATTAGTTTTTTATACAGAAGAAATTCTCAATTTCACAGTTTAGTTGGCAATTGTAGAAAACCAATTTATTGTCTTTTTTAAATAGTAATTTCGAAAATTGTGAAGTAATATTTTACTTTTTTTTGCAAACTTGTTTAAAAATAAAATTTTTACCAGACGTTCTTTAACACAAAATATAAAATATATTTTTTTAGAATTTATACTTTCCTAGTTCTTTCAGATTTAATTTGAAATATGCAAAGCTAGGATAATAAAATATTATCTTATATACTTTTTAAACTAATTAAAATAGAAGTGATTTGATTGCAAATTTAATGTTAATGCAGATTACGTAATTTTTTTAAAATGGGGTAGATCAACAAGTTTCTTAAAGTCTGATGCAATAAACATTAAAACTGCATTTTATATATAAAAATCTAAAAGAAATAATAAGTGCCATAATTTGCATCTATATTAATTCTGCAATCTTTTACAATGTTGTAAAGGTAGCAAAAGTAATTAAATTTTTTACACCTTTTTAATTTTTAATTAGTTTAAAGCAATAAAAATTAAAATGTCAAATTTCATTTTAAATTTAATTTGATTGAAATGATTTTATGGGCAACTATAAAAGAAAAGGTATCGTTGCAATTAAACATCAGCCTAATTTAAAATCAATTCAAGGTATATCAAGAAAAACTTGAAAAATACTATAAATACCACACACTTTGTTCCTTCTATATTTGTTATAAAAACTGGATCATAGTTTATTTTTTACGTTTTTTTTTTTAATTGGGTTATCAAACACTTTATTTTGTTAACAGAATTACCAATGTTTCGATGGTTTTTTCGGCCTTCTTAAGAGCTATGATCATCATCATCGTCATACAGATACTTTCGTACAGTGATAGATGTTGTAGGCCTCCTCTAGTTTTTACGATAGTTAGATGGAGTATTGTAATTATCAAAAAAAAAATGTTAGTGGCAATACACATTTTAACAAGAATTGACCAAAATAAAAAATGCCTGTATATGTGCCCGCAAAAAAGTTTTACACAACTTTTTTGTGGCCAAGGTTTTTTAAAAACTATAAAAGATATCCCCACAAAACTTCATATTTTTTATCTTAGATATAGTCAGGTTTTGGTTAATTAAATCAAATTTGGAAACTGGAGGATTCTCTTAGAATTTTTTTGAATTTTTTCGTTTATAACGATAAATAATTTTTTTTGTTAATTAAAAAGTGGTTTTGAACAAAAAATGAAAAATACATTTTTTCAAAGAATTAAAAAAAATCTAAATTTTTAAAAATACTTCATGTGACCAACACATGACTGTCATACATTAGAAACTATATTATTTGGAGCAAACCACGGCATTCGAATTTAAGACAATGGCTTGAGATCAAAGACGCTGCAATTTTAATATAAAAAGCACAAGATGGGGAGACAAAAAGTAGACGTAGTAGTTGTGAAATTATATACGCTCGAAAATGACAAAAAAAATAAATTTTTAATTTTAAAAGAGATATACTAATTTTAAAATTTTAAAAATTACATTTTGAAATGTAATTAAACACCATTGTTTTTTTTATATTGAATATAGGTTAAATTGTGTACAAAAAACGCAGTATATTTTATGAGTATTTATATTATCGACATGTTTCGTTCTTCTAGAACATCATCGGGGTTAATTGTTAGTTTTATTTTATTGGTTTATAAATTATAATGTTCTGTTTTATTGCGTAGGTTTCAAGAATGTTTTATTAACAGTTTTTAAATATACATATTTATATAAATAAAACAAAACTGACAATTTATCCTAACGATGTTCAAGGAAGAACAAAAAATGTCGAGAGTATCAATAAAAATAAAATATACTGCATTTTTGTACACAATTTTACCAGTAGACAATGAAATACATTAACAACATCATTGCTTTTCATTATTTTTTTTGGGTGACATATTTTTTAATGTAGAAAAATAAGATCTGTCATCTGTTGCTTACCTTGGATGTGGGTCACATGGTTTTTATTTTGTATGCACAAATAAAAAAAATTTAATTGCTTATTGCTGGCTAATTAGAGAAATGCTGGTACTACACATTTTTGATTTTTCCCAATTAATTACATTTGCATAGTTGTGGATGTAATTAAACACCGTAAATAAACACCATTGTTTTTTATTCATTTTTTTTTTATTTTTATGTTTTTAATGTAGAAAAATATAATCTTTTTATTTGGTGTGGATGGTTTAAATGTGGATATGAGGGTGCAATGGTTTTTATTTTATTTGCGGAAAATAAAAAAAATAAATTAAATAAGGAAGAAATTTTATTGAAATCCTATGGACTCAGTTTGTTTCTAACACCTTTATTTCGTCCGATAAAAAATATAAGGTGAAAAAATTCGCGGTACGCTTAAAAATCTCTGGAAATAACAAATATGTGTATCTTCTACTCTCTCTCGCACATGTCGTTTTCCATATGACTCTCTCTTTCGCACTTATTATCATAATTTCATCAAGCCTCTTTTAAACATTAAATTTTTTTTATAATAAAAACAAAAATTACTTTTGAGAGGTGTAAATCATCTGAATGAATAGAATCTTTTTAACCGAGGTGGTAGTTTAAATATTTTGTAAACTATTAAGTTTATGGAAAAAAAAATAAAAGTATAAAAGTGGTTAGAATTAAATTTGCAATAAATTTTGTTTTTGTCACTTTTTTAAAATTTAACATTTTAAGAACTCATCCTTGTTTGTGCTTAGCAACATTTTATTGAATTTATTCCCATCAAGTAGCAGAGATATACTGTCATTATAT
>JARJDX010029715.1:0-13149 GCA_030264735.1 Gymnusa sp. GC000175 | reverse complement strand
TAGGTTAGCACTTGTTGTTGGGATACAATAAATCAAATTTTAGATTAGAGGCGTCCTTTTAAACCTAGAGTAACAATATCTGCCATGCATGCCGTACATAGAGCGGAGGGACCTTGCTACGTTGATAGCCAGTTGTGGATATAATTCTGACAAATGCAGGGTTTTTTAAAACAGATTTTGGTAAGGTTTTTTAAATGGGTTACTGAACAGGTTTATGGAACGGATTTTAAGCCAAATTTTTTTGTTACAAATGTTTTGGAAAAGGTTTTTTATCAAGATTTGTTTAAGTTTTTTTGGACAGGTATTTTGCAAAAAATAGTGATTTTGAAGCAAAAGTTATGGCCGCAGACATAAGCATTCTCCGAGAATTAAAATTTTCTTTAAATTTTAAGATTAAAATTGCGTTGAACTACTGAAATGTCTCGAACCAGGAGTGATACGTGTATGACGAACCAGGCGAGAAAACGGATAACGAGATGGAAAAAGAAAATATTGCGCGTTTAACGTTAAAAACCAAGAAGTAATAAAATATTTACCGAAGAACATCGATGTCTGCGTCTTACAAGAAACCAAAAAGAAGAGGAAAGGCCAAATAATGTATGAAAAATATGTGGTAAATTATAGCCGAGTGAAGCATGACAGAGCAATAGAAGTAGTTATCTTGGCCATCCAAACCAAATACCAAAACTGCTACATAAGTATAAATAATTAGGTATTCTCATAAGTACCGGTCTTCTTCTTCTTCTTATTCTTCCTTAAGTGCTACAACACTTTGTGGATCACATAATAACTACTACATTGATTTTATGTTCTTGTGTTTTATGTCTTGAATATTTTTCGACTTAAAATTCATTCTTATTCTTCTAAGTGGAAGATTATGGCCTATGTCTGCTACATTAAGCATTCAAACCTTCAGTGTTTGAAGCGAGTAAACATGTCAATGATTATCCAGTCAATTATTGATTTTTGGCACCAGTGTTTGCAAATGTATCTTCATGTGCATAAACAACATTAGATATATTGATGATACTCTATTATTGCAACCAGTTTGAAAGAAACAGAATCACTACAGCTAGTATAAAAAGCGACCACTCAATGTGAATAAAACGAAATATATCACCAAGAACAGATTTTCAAATAAACAACTCAGAGTTAACAACAAAAGAATAGAGGACAAGAGTTCAAAAGTACACATAACTAGGTACACAACTTATAGATCAGTAGGATCATTTACAAGAAATTCGATGTCACATTGAAAAATCAAGAGCTACATTCCTCAAAATGGCACAGGTCTTCAAAAGTAACTTTCTCTTAATATCAATCATGGGAGCTGCGTTGCTATGTTCTTTCTGTTTGGCTATATGGTGTCAAGTCGTAGACCTTAACAGAAGTAACTACTAAAATATTAGTAGCTTTCGGGAAGTGGCTCTATCGTAGAATCTAAAATATTTCGTTGACCACATAAAAAATAAAGAGGCCTTGTGCAAAATGAAGAAAAATATTGAAATAATTGATACGGTGAAAACACGAAAACTGGAATATCTAGGACACGTGATCAGAAACGAGAGAAGATATGGTCTGTTTCAAAGAATACTACAATAAAAAACCATAGGAAAGTGAAGAAGGAACTTATGGATGAAAAAAAACAACTGGACTGTTTCGTGCAGTGAATAAAATTATGATAACCAAAAAAATCGTAGACATCCAAAACGGATGGGCTTATTAGGAAGAGAAGAATAAGAGCTTTGTAAGTCCACTACGTACAGGCTTGGACAATAAAGCAAGCAGAACTAAAACGCATTAAAGCATTTTAAAGATGGTGTTATAGAAGAATGCTATGAATTTCTTGGATAGAACGCATTTCAAATGCTACAGTACTTGAAAGAATGAAAAAAAAGCAAGACACTAACCATCTAGAGAAGAAATCTCGAATACTTTGGACATGTTATGAGAGGAAGGAAGTACGACTTTGAATAATTATGTAAGGAAAAACCCAAGGAATATAGGGCGTAGAGGAACATCTTTTTAAAAGTACACCCGCAAGGAGAAGGTACGTTAGGAAAAAAAAAGAGTGCTCTTGCCAAATTTTATTTGTGCATCTAATTTCGTCTAGTGTTCCCTTTCCTGCCTAAACTTTTGTTTTTGGGATCTTTTTATGTCTATATTTCTTATAAACTCTAATGGTGTGTTGTTTTTTTTGCATTATTATTACTCCAATGAAAGGAGAAGAAGCAAGCTTATGTAGCATATCAAACGCTAGGAACACCGCAATAATACAGTATCGACTGATCAGAAACTAAACCAATGAATTAGTAAGACTAATCATCAAAAATCATTTAGAAAACCTTTCTAAAAAGATTGACTTCAAAACCAGATTTAGCGGTTCATTAGAGTTAAATAAATTGAATAAAATTACTCACCTAAAAGAGCGGACTATATCAACTAACAAACGGATCAATACAACGCACAAAGTGTAGAAGAGGAACTGACTAAACCCGAAATAACTAATAGTGAAAACGCCCAAATCGATAAAATTAACGTGCAACTAGCTCTGTTAAAAGGATTCGATTTTTTATATTTAACCAACTCGTAGGACACGTCACCAATTTTATTCCTTATACCCATAGAGTAACACTAATAAAAATCAGCGCCAAAATAGAAAATATCAACATTATACCAACATACTCTCCAACAATAGAGGCAGCAGATGAGAAGATAGAGCAATTCTATTCTGACGTAAAGGGTCTAGTAAAACTTACAAAAAGACATGAAATAATTATAATTATGGGAGACTTTAACGCAAAACTAGAAAATGAGAGATTTGAGGACCTTGTGGGCCCCTTTGGATTGGGAACGCGAAATGTGAGAGGAGATCGGCTCTTACAGTTTTTCCAAGAAGAAGATATAAAAGTCAGCAACACCTGGTTTCGATTATCAGCTCGGCGACTATACACGTGGAAAGCCCCAACAGACCAACCGCATAACATGGTGCGAAATCAAATAGACTTCATAATAATTAATAAGAGATATGGCTCATCCATTACGAAGGGATGCACATACCCGGGTGCAGATGTGCCATCAGACCACACACTACTCGTAGCAATTGTCAAAGTCAAGCTTACAAATCCAGCCAGAGAACCTCCTCAACATAGGATATATCTTCAAAAACTCAAAGACAAACAACTAAGAACGGCAGTAATAACGGATCAACCGAATACTGGATGCCAATATACCTATAAACATAAAAGAAGAAGACATACCCGGGCTATGGGAAAATATCAGATATCCTGGTATGCAGCACACAGAATAGACTGAGATTCAAAGCCAAAAACAAAAAACAAACATGGATAACGAACGAGATTCTATTGTTAATGGATGAAAGACGCAAACTCAAGAACAAAGGCAACGGAAGCAGCTACAAGAATACCCAAAAAATAATAGGAACTAAGATGAGAAAAGCAAAGAACGATTGACTAACACGGGAATGCAAAGAAATCGAACAACTGTAGACACTACAAGACGCCTTCAATCTTCACAAAAAAAAACTAAAAGAAATAGTTGGGATTTTTCGAAAAACTAACTTCTCCATGCTGGTGAATCAGAAGAATGAACACATCTTAGATATTAAAGAAAAAAAGGTATTGAGAACCTATTTGCAGACCAACGACCAGACAACACCACACGGACAAGTAACAACCTGACGGGCCCGTTAATCAGCATGAACGAAATTGAGAGAGCCATAAAAACAGCAAAAAAACAATAAATCCGTAGGTCTAGATAAAGTCCCAGTGGAGATACCTAAGCTCCTTGATGAAAAAAGCATATATTATACCGGTTAGTTCCCCAAACAATGGCTCTCATCAACGTTCATACCTCTGCATTAAAAGAAGAACGCCAAAAGTGCATAGACTGATTAGCCTTGGAACTGTTTCCTGAAATAATTCACCAGAGGATATATCAAAAATGCGACGGCACAATAGGCAACACGCAGTTTGGATTCAGGAAGGGGCTAAGAACAAGGAAGACAATTGTTGTGACACAAGTGTTAGCACAAAGCTGTTACGACCAGAGAAAACTCATATTGTTCCATAGACTACGAAAACGCTTTCGACAAAGCACAACACCACAAACTTATTATTATCCTGAAACAATTAGACATAAATCAAAAAGACATTAAAGTATAGAAGGCCTTTACTGAAACGAAACAGCTTAAGTAAAAATTAAAAACGAGACCACCAGTGATATAAATAACTGCAGAGGCGTTAAACAGGGGTGTGTTATGTCACCTCTATTATTCAACGTCTATTCTAAGAACATATTTCTGGAATGGCACTTACGGACCTAGAAAAAGGCATAAAGGTCAACGGTATATGGCTAAACAATATACATTATGCGGACGACGCAATATTAATAGCTGATAACTTATAAGGCCTCCAAAAACTGGTCAACATGATAGGGACTCAGAGCCAACTCATGGGACTCAACACGAACATTACCAAGACAAAGTTTTTGGTTATATCTCGTGACCCGACCCTAACAAGAAACGCGATACGCATGTTTGACAACCTACCAATTAAAAAAGTCAGCAAGTGCAAGTATTTGGGAGCATGGCTAACGGAGGACTGGTCATCGGACACCGAGATTAGATGTTGAATTAAGTAGGCACGTAATGCATTTATAAAGTTCAGAGAGGTTTTTACCAACACCGAATTTGATCTGAACTTAAGAATAAGATTTGTCAGATGCTTCATATGGTTGGTGCTCCTATATGGCTTAATAGGTTGGACGATGAAAATAGCATCAATGAACAGAATAGAAGCCTTTGAAATGTGGCTTTATCGAAGAATATTTAGAATCCCGTGGACTGCGCGAATAACCAATGAAGAATTCCAGCGACAGGCAGATAGAGACTGCTCTTGACTGCGATAAAAACAAGGAAGACTGCATATCTGGGACATGTAATGCGAAATCAGAAATACGAAATACTGCAGCTCATCATCGAAGGTAAAATTGAGAGCAGAAGGGGATTTGAAAGAAAGAAGGTGGTTGAAGAACATGAGGCAATGGACGGGACTGAGGACATCGGAATAGCGAGGGACAAGGAAAAGTACCAAACGTCCCTCTTAAATACGGTGGACGAGAACTAACGTAAATATTACCTACTCTAATTTAAAAGATAATATACCCAGATGTATGGCGAACCACTACTACCATTATTTTGAAAGGAAGAAGTCAAGAAAGTTTTTTGTGAATTAAAGAGGAAGCGCAACATTAAAGTTAACAACAAACGTGTTGGCAAACAGAATTAATAGGCTTTTTCGCTGAAAGATGAATAAAATTTTAGCGATCAAATTTTCTTCGAAAATATTTTGTTGACAAATTGATTAAAAATATTGATGTTTTTTTAATTACTATAAACTTCATAGAATAAAAATGGTACATTGGAATGTATTTATGATAGTTAGGAGGTCCTTAATAGGGTGCCTTTATCAATTTGAAATATTATTTTGTTCGTTAATGGTCTAATTAGAATGAAATATAGATTATTTATCACGCATCAAAAATGATGTTTTGGATATTTGAATCTTAATTATTTAAAAGTCATTAAAGTTCGGGACGTGTGTGCCTGTAAGTTAATTGAATTCATGAAAGGGTGATCCGATGAAGAGATAGCGAGCGTTTAAGGAACCCGACACTCGGTAGCAAAGTGTAGCATAGAGAAGTAGAGAGTATCGTATGTATTCAGTGGATAATTAGCGGGTACGTCTAATTGGTAATTTAGCGTGTAATCCGGGGCAGAAATACGGTAGCCGGACCCGCCTATAATAACATGCTCAGCAGGTAGCTTTGGATGCTTCACTGCACTTTTCATATCTGCTATAATTTATATTAGCCTCATATTTATATAACCGTGCAATAAATATCCTGCTCAAACTATACTTATATTTGTAATTTATTACTTTTGAATTAACTCTTGTGCTTTAATTTCACTCACTGTTATTACGCTTAACAAAAAAAGCACAATTCAGACAGCTAACGTTTTACAGGCGAGAAATTTTACTGTTATTACTTCATGCTTTGTATCTCAATTTGCTATAGCACTTTTAATCGCGGGTAATGTTAGATATGGAAATATGTTTATAGGCTATGTTTGTGTGAGGTTTTTGATAGATACAATATCACAGTATGTGCAAATAAACGTATGGAGTTTATGGTATGAAATGGTGTATGTTGTTCTAATAAAACGGCCATGATTATCGTTTGGCTGTTTGGAATCGACGGACAGACATATTATTATAATAAAATATCAATACAATCTCTCCACTAACCAAATTAGGATATTCCGGAGTTAATATATGCCGAAGTGTTCGACGGGCTATTTATTTAGTTTACTTAACCGGTTTTGAATTAAATGTAAGGCAGTAAATGTTACATTAAAAACGTTATTTATACGGGAATCGATGTGAATTGTAGCACGGCATTTGCAAGAAATCCAAACCAACACACACGTCTTTTATATGTATGTATACGAAAAGATCTTGCGATGGTCATCAAATGGTTTTACATTGACAAGCTATTTATTATATGCGCGAACTCTTTAAATATATTCTCGCGATATATTTATTGGGCTGGCGGATTTCTATTTATCTTGCCGTCCATAAACTTCAACTTTGGCAAATATACAAGCCTGTAAATCTGCGGACATGCTATTTGGAGAGGGTGCTGTTCTTGTAAAGGGTATCGCATAAATAATTATTTATTACAGGCGGCATTATACACTTCAAGTTTCATAATAACGATTTATTCACTGAATTCCTCAACAATCAGGTTTATCTTAACGATATCTGTAATCACTAGCTGATATTCGCCACGCCAAAAATAAACCAAAGAAAAAAATTTATTAGGCTTATAAATAATCGGTGCGCCCAACAAATTATGGTCATTATAACACCGGTAGCTAAACGCCACTTATTAACTACAATTTATCCTTTTACATTTATATTTTTTTATATACAACTTTTATATACCACTTTGTACCTAGTGGTTTAAATAGATCAAAGTATATAGAAAAGAGATTAGAATAGAAGCGGCGAGTGTCCGCGCTTTTAAATTGGTACACCTCGAATAAGAAAACCAAATCCCAAACAGAAAAATCTTGGCTCTCCAGGATAAAGATTGGGCGGGCAGCCCCATAAAAACTACCATGCTAAAAAGAACTAGCAACAAGCCTCGAAATAAAATGGATTTTTTAAATAGTTAACGACTAAGCAAATAGAACAGAAAACTGAAAAGTGGTAAAAAAAGAATTGGGAGCAAGTAAATCAGAGGGGAATCAAATTATCGCTGATAATTGGAGAATATGACATTTTAGATATTGGGGTATATGCGGAAGCCTATAAAAAAACCTTAAATTATAAGTTAAAAATGAACGCTACTGACGATATTAGAGATTTTCTCGTTAAATTGTAGAATTTCTGTCGGGTTCGTGTCATGACGCACTGTTGGAGTCTCCACGTTAAAATAGCTTAGAACCTATTTATTATTAAAATAAATTGTATTAACAACGAAATATATTTAAATATACGTTACTTGTTTAATATATTAACCAAAATTTAAATTTTATTTACACACAAAATTTCTTGTAAAAAAAATAAAACAATTTTTTTAACAAGTTCATTTTAATCTATTGACCGATGAAAAAATCACTTCTTCTTTTTAGTTTTAAAGTAGTAAAGTCAGGTGACGGATAGCCAAAAATGCAATTTTTGCTTTATTGAGTGCATTACGAAATAGTTCATTAGTTGTTACATCAGAAATCACTAGACTGAGAAACAATTATTATATGTCAAAAATTTTTACTTTACGCCACTTCTATCTTCCAATTATATCTATGAGAACAAAAGGCTTATAAATTATAAAAAAAATCGATCACTGTTTCGAAGAAAATGCATATTTTTTGGTACTACTTACTTTAAGTCTGACAATTTTTATTTCAATGCCTGTGTTTTATATCGTTGGACAGAGAAAAAATCTCCATTTAAATACAACTTTAAGTACCATTTGAAAATCAGAAGTTAGTACCAATAACACGACAACAATTTTTGAGAACCCCTGATGATTCTCCGTAAAAAAGTGCCTCAATAAAAGTGCAAACTATAATTGTGTATTTGTTCATTTAAGAAACTTATAAGCCAAAAACAAAATCGGCATTAATTTAAATTTTCGCTTTATCTAGTTACATATGCATATTTATAGAAAAACAATACATCATTAAATTGGTCTCTTAATGTGGTAACTTTGCCCCAATTTAACCGCCCTCGTTTCTTTACGGTTCTTGAGTTCCCATTGGTGGGGCTTGAAAAACGGACACCCTGCATGTAGTTTATTTTAATTTAAAACATTTTTTTTATTATTATTATTATCTTGCCAATTTAAAGGATGAAATGGTACTGCAGCAGCATTCTATTGGTGTTGGGTTTATTATTCTACGATTATTATTTTAGGAGATTTAAGCTCTCAAAGTGTGTCTCTTTTCGTGAAGCAGTTTTTTTTACACACTTTATTTATTATAAACAATTTCTAATAATGCTTAAATGTACACGAAACCTTAAATAGTAAGGTAAAAATATAAGTAAATAGTTTTCCATTATTGTACAGATCGGGACAAAATCGAAACTTCAAATGCCGGGTTCGTGTTTAAATGCACTGTTGATATCTCCACGTTAAATATCTTTGAACATATATAATGTGGAATTAGTGACTAGTTAATAGATAAATTTGGTTAACTTCAGTTTTTATTAACAATGATATTGCCTTATATGATGACTAATAACTTAAATATGGCGTGCTTACTCTTAATATGTATTTAATTTTTTTTTGGCTACAATTTTTTAATTTATTTTGTGTATTACCATTTTAGTTCACACGTTCACATTTAATTAGGATTTTTATCATTCAAAATGTTTTTATATCAATATTTTTATTTATTACTTTTAAATTATTATACTTTAACTTTATTATTCTGTACTTTTTTAGAATGTCTGAAGATGGCTATCTACTTTAGCGGAAGCGATTTTTAATCAACATATTGGCAACAACTATTTTTGCACTAAACTTCTAAAAATCAAAATTTTTAGTATTTTACCTACGTTCGCACTAGTCTAAACATTTACTGAAGAAAATTTATCAAGAGAAAGATTGTCGTTAATCATTAAGTTGTTTAAATCACAAATTAAAATTATGTAATTTTAATTCGTGAATTAATATTATGTACATAAAAATAATTCTGAATTATTATTATGTGGGGACAATAATTTAATTCATCAAATTATTATTATGTCAGTAAATAAATTTAATTCATATTTCTTAATCACATCACAAAAGTAAAACGGCGCGCCATACATTTTCGATGTATTAACCTTTGAAGCTGTAAACTTTAAAGAATCAAAAATTTTTGGTATTTTACCTAGGTACTCTCCCAAAGAAGTTTTACTAAAGAAAATTTGTAACCAGAATAATTGTTTTCAATCTAAAATTTTTTTTAATATAGTTTTTATTTTTAGTTGGACCAAAAAAATCACATATTTGCATTAAGTTTTTTTTTTAATATTAACATCACTTTAGTTAATATTTTAATCCAATAAAATTCAAGTGTCAAGCATAAATTTATAAATTTTAACATACCAAATAAGAATCATTTGGCTACAATACTCATTTCTATAATTAATTAATCATGAATGCTACTAGTGTGCGATAAAATGATTTTGCGCACAAATAAATAAACACGACACAATTGCCAATTTTAAAAAGAATCCTATTAAATCATTAATGCAATAATAAATAACATTACAATAAATAAAAATTGAATAAGGCACAATGAATATTACATTAAAATTAAAAGGCGTGAAATTATAAATATTTTATTATTTTTATTATTGTTATTATTTCAATATATAAAAATCAGGCAATTTCCATTTTTATTTGATTTTTATTTTAGTTCAATAATTAAGTGCACTTAACTAGCTTAACCTTTGAATTAACAAAGCAGCAGCACTGAAATGTTTATTTTATTAGGTATTGTTTATGCATAACAATAATTTTTTTAAATAAATTATTTAATGGCTACGAAATAATTAATTTTAATACTGTATTAAAATTACGTCTCTTAGACCACACAGCACTAAAATTATAATTTCATTTTCATATATTATTAATATTGTATAATTTATAACTGTAATATTCTTATTTTCATATCATTTATGATTTGTAGACTTATTTAAATGACCTTGTATAAATAATTCAAAAATAAAAAAAAATGTATTTATTTAATTCACATTAAACTAAAATTAACGTTTATATATATTTTTTGTTGAATTAGGATAATTTTGTGTCGTGTGAGGTGTGGTCTCTTCACTTTACGAATTTTTTCTACACTTTATGTTAATTTGAGTCTAAATTCTACGTGAACTACCCTCTGAAGACATAAAAATGCTTAAAATTATATTTAACGCCATTCTAGGGCTTTGATTACAATATAAGGTATTCCTAAACAAAATCTAGGAAAAGGCTTCTTCTAAATATTATCGTATCGTCCAATTCTCCCGCCCATAATTTCAAAAGTTCTGCAGAAATATTCCCAATTAAAGAAAAGCCCAACTTGAATAAAAAGAAGTTATCCCAGACCTTCAATTTAGTTTCTAACATTCTACAATTACACAAGTTTATCACGTTGCCCAAAAAATTAGAGAAGATCTGGAAAGCAAACGCAACTTCTCCGCAGCATTCCTGGATGGTCTCTCAGGCGTTCGATAAAACCTTGCTCGCTGGATTAATCCACAAAATTTGGAGTGGCCTTCTACATCCATATTGTTAAGTGTTACATTCGTACTAAAGAGTCAGGTACTTTTACGTTAAACACGAAAAAGCTCAAACACACACCTTTGAAATTCAATTAGGTGCACCACAAGAAAGTGTTCTGGGCCTTTTGTGTACTTTCTTTATACGGCATATCTTATATCTTTATATTTTATAAGAAATAAAAATGCCGAAATTGCCACATTTGCGAAAAACACCCATAAAGATACACATTTAGCTTTTTACTATCTACAAGTACATCTACATAAGATACAAAGTTAGCTAAAAATATGGCGCAGAAAGGCATACAACATAAAATTATATCATATTACTTTTACCCTAAAGGTACGCACGTGCCAGTTCGTCACTACTAAACAACATACACCTTTCCCAAAATAACGATGTAAAGAATCTTCGCTCCCGCCTGAAGAAGCGTCTAACTTGGAAACAACATATATAGCACAATCGACTACACCTAGGCCTCGACTTACAAAAAATGTACTGTCATGGGCCGCAACTTCCATCTCACGCTGGAAGCTAATGTCCTTTTGTATAAAGCTTTTTGGACATGTGGTATACAATTATGGGGCTCTTCGAGTAACACCATTATCTTGAAGGTCAAACGATTTCAATTAAAGAGGCTAGGTAATGCACCTTATTTTGTGTAAAACTGCAGCGCCCAATATTACCTACAAATTGCCTTGACCGTGGCTATTTGAAGAAAGAGATCGCCTTCCTCAGCAAAAGATACTAACAGCGCCTCAACGACCACTCAAACAGGCTAGCTACCGATTTTCTCACCACCGGTACCAAACGACTTAAGCGCACAGACCTACTAAAGCTAACACATATTAATAAAAAAAATAGTCTGTAATATCAAATTTGGTTTTGGAGTATTTTAAAAATCCAAAAAACCTAAACAATAAACTACCATTTTGTGTTCGTATTACTTTTTCTTGTTTCTGACTTTTATTTGTTTATCTACCCTCTTCCATTCGTAATAAGTGACGAAGGCACCGGATTCTTTGGGATTAAACGAATTGGGCGAAACCGGCTTCTCTGATTAAGCTGTTTATCCCAATCCTCAACACACCATTCTCTTGTAGTTGGCCAAATATTCTTCTGAAAATTCTTTTTTCGTTTACTCGATTCGTCGTTACCTGTTTCGCACACGTATGTGTTAATTGGCCGTATAAGTTTCTAGTATAATTTAAGCTTTGATGTTTTGCTCAATTTCTTGAGCTTAGCAGTCCTCCATGCACATATGACACTATTTTATGCTGCTATTCAGAGTTTAATTTCATTGCCTATAAGGTTGTTGGACCCTAATAACAAGCCCAAGTAGGCATAGGATTTAACTTCCTTGAAGATGTAGTCTCCATATTTTTCGTTTATCCTTCGTTTATTGTTAGACCTACTTTTCTTGCCTTTTCTTCTACTGGGATGTAAACGCATGCAGACTTCTTGATGTTATAATTAAATTGACCCCGTATGCGCCTATCTGATTTAGTTTTTGCAAATATTGCCTTGTATTTGCCTTTTCTATTGCCGATTCTACTACTAAATTAAAAATTAGTGTCGACAGTGCATCCCCTTGATTCATATTTATTTCGAAAATGTTTGGCTCTTTAGCCCCGATTCTAACTATGGCTTTAGATCCTTGAGGTGTTATTTGTTGCCAATATAAATTTGCAATGATTCTAATATCTTTTTCAACTATACATATATTTCTTAAGAAATTTATCATTTTTTAGTGTTATATTATATCAAAGCTTATTAATAAACAATGAAGCATGCATAAATATCACAGTTCGAGTCTCGGCACCTTTGAAATAATACGTTTGTACTAAAGATGGCTTCTTTTGTTCCAAGCGCATTTCTAAAACCAAATTTTGCAGTTGATATTTGATGTTCTTTGCATAGTTTTTATATTCTTCTGTAGATTACTCTCAAAGGTGGAAGACAGAATAGTTCTTCTATATAGCTCTCCTACGTGCCTTGTCACCAATAATTATTGGAACCTACTAATTTTTATTAAAAGCTTCAATATAAATCTGGGTTTAGAAAAGACACAGATAATCAGAAATCACTTAAAAAACATAGTGACAAGGGTAGTCAAAAACGAATACTTCCTCAAAAATCTCACTTTAGAAATTTTTCGTTATTACAATTCTTCTTCTTCTTCTTGTAGTGCCTATCCGATTCGGATGTTGGCGACCAACATGGCTATTCGCACTCTATTGACTGCAGCTCTAAAGAGTTCCGTAGATGTTAAGGAAAACCACTGTCGGAGAT
>JARJDX010029710.1:0-20139 GCA_030264735.1 Gymnusa sp. GC000175 | reverse complement strand
TAATGAATTAAAAATTTTGCTTATTACTTAAGAGTTTCATGCGGTATTATTTGAAACTTATTTTACCTAATATAATTAGAGAAGCAATTAATTTTACATTAAAATAACTAAGCTAAATCGCGAAAAACTTAAAAACAAAAAAATATTAGTATTTATTATAGGGCGCCAATTATGTTTTGCATCAGGGCGCCAAAGACCTTTCCTCCGGCCCTGTACATGCTGATTTTTTTTATATTTATAATATACTTTTTATTACCGAACAATTATGATAACCACAAAACTTTTTGCTTACCCCTAAAATTACTTGCTTAAAACATGGAAATATATTGTTTCAGAGGGAAAATGTTAGATGTCGCCAAACAACAAATTGAGAGCGTCGCTGGCGTCGTCATCGATTTTGCTGTAAACATGCGCGCAGAACGCGTGTCATGTCACAAACTAGTAAAACGCGATTCGAGCTCTACATATCCCTAAACATATCCCTATTTCTTTTGCAAAATCAAGAAAAAATAAACAAATAAACAAAAAACGTACCTATACATATCTTTAGTAAAGAAGTTTTTAGAGCTTTTCCCTCAAAAGGGTAAGAAAAGTATCACTTTTGCTTTATAAAGTATTTCCCTTAAAAATGTAAGCTATAAAATATTAAATTGCGACATGTCTAAAATTAAAATCCGTGATTTGGTGACTTGATTGTGCAACCGTGGATGTGTGCAGTAGCATGAACTTGTTTAAACAATGACTTTAAAAAACGGGGGACCAGGTCCCCCATGGAGCGCGCTCTTGCGTCTCCTGTTTCTTCTCGTCATGTTACCCACCCTGATATCTACAGAAAAAAACAAATATTGTAAGTAGTATTTTAAATTAATATTTATCTATTCTGATTTAGGTTAGGTATCTACAAGTAAATATTATATATTATAATTTATATTAAGTTTAATAACTAAACCGGATTTAAAAAGAATTAAGGGTTTTAGTAATAACATTCAAATTCTAGAATTATTTAACCACCTAATTATTATCATTGTATCGCGCATTAAAAAAATTGAAGATATTACATATTATATGCATTTTTGTTAAAATAATAGCAGATATGTATGCCAAATTTACAAAAAACATTACAAATACATTAATCTAAAAAGTTATGTTATGCTTTTAATTATAAAAATATATTTAGAAGTTATTTAATTAAAACCTTAAGCCTAAATTTTGATTATATTTTAAAAACTTCAAATAGAAAATATAAGTGTCTTAGGGCCGTTATTTTAAGCGTAATTAGTTAACGTTATAAACAAATTGATATATGATAATGTTATGATATTGTTATTAATAATATCGCATGTCAATTTATTTATATCGTTAACTAACTACGTTTAATAGAACCGGGCATAAGTAACTTAATAATTTCACTGGCGTGTTTTGCCATGAATTTATTTAATTTATATGTGGTTGAAATTATAGTGTTAAAGTAATTTTTTCGATTGCAAATAAATGATGTATAATCAATCTATATCACGTTTCTCGTGGTTTTAGGTCGTAAATTGTGTTGTGAGAAGCATCACAACTACACGTAAAAGATTATATCGCGACTATTATTTTATTTTAATATGAAATTACCAAGTTAGTTTTCAAAGTCTTATAACTAAAACTTGGGCAATTCGTTCAAACTATTATTGGTTCCAACTTTTATCTTTTTGATATGAAGGATTCCCGGATAGTGTTTTCATTTCGTCTTGAGGAAAATTCTTATTACTGTAATTTTCTTGTATTTTTCTTTGTGAAAGTATATGCAGTCGCTGAATTTTCTTATCTAACACTCTTTTGGCGAATATTGAATTTCCAATTGAGTACTCTAACATTTTCAATATTCTTCCAATATATGCGCCCAACTAAAACTCCTTTATTTCCTGTTTTTTTCTTCAACGAACTTGAATATAATGTTTGCTTTCCCTTATATTTTACATATAAAAAGGTAGACCGGCAACATTTTGTAACCAAAATAAATCTTCTTATACAGTGTGTTTCATGTTTCATGAAGACACCTAAATAACTTTTTTGTTATAAACTAATTCAATATTAAATTGCCATGGCGGCCCTGATTAAAATTAATAGAAATATTTTAAGTAAAGTCTAAAAAAATTTTTTGTTTAATATTTATGGTGGGCCAGAATGAACTGAAAGAGGTATTTTTATGAGACTGGCGATAAGATAGTCTGGGGACGGCATAAAATTAGTCTAGGTATGTCATTTACTAACCATGACAGAATATTAAACGTTTTCTATTGGAACGTTTTTTTTTATAATATAAGGGCTCGGTGACTTTAACACAAAAATTACTTTGACAATATTACAGCATTTCAAGATTCATCATTCAAGAGGTTTACAGATCTCGACACTGTTAATAAGTGAGCATTTTGAACTACATTATCTGTAGGATGCTGCTGTAAATCGCTGCCTAATATAATCAGCACGTCGGACAGCCGTTGCCCCAAACTTATCCAACTGATCTTTTGTTCGAATCACCACCGTTCGTCACCTAACAATGTTAGACGAAGCTCACGATTGTTTACTAGGATTAATAAACATGCGATACAGGGGCTATCTGACTTTTCATTAATATCAAGAGGTAACAAGCCAAGAGGAACAGCCAGACCACCGGGCCGCCCACCAAAAAGATGGGCAGAATGCTGGACGTCGAATTCCACAGAGGGATGATATTGCACAAGGCCTCAGCCTTAACTTAAGTTTAAGAAGAAGAAGAACTTTTAGTTTATAACATCGTTATCATAAAGCAAGTCCCTTGCAGGCAATGTACTACACGATCCGTAAAATACGTTGTAAGCAAGGTTATAACCAATTTAGGATACGCCTGAACCCTATACCAGCGGGGACCAAGTGGTGCTAAGTCTGCTAGCGTTTGGAATATCCAACCCTATGCAGACCGCCATACTATTAGTTACTTTTTTATTATTGTATTTTTGTTACTAAGCACATTGTTAGTGAAATTATTTCCATAAGTTGCAGAGACAAACTGTAATTCGAATTAGTTGATAATTAATGAAATATGGTTGTGTATCTGTCAAAGGTAACAGATATCACTAGTGGAATTATTGCCAACATATATTTCAACAAAAGGAAGTTTTAGAGACATACTGTCATTTTAATTACCTTGTAACTAATAAAACATATTTATATCTCTGTTAAAAGTATATTGTTAGTTGCCGACTAATTATTTTTATCTTTTCGCCGATTTTGGTATGGAAAGGAGCGGTTTGGGATATATGGTTAATGACGTCTTTATATCTTGAATCAATTCTTGCATCTTTTATAGTTAAGAATTTTGCCCATATTTTAATAGAATTAAAAGCTGTTTTGTAATTAACTTAGGCGAGATAGAGCAGTATATTATACTCCTCATATTTTTTTATAAGTGTTCTGATGGTTTGCTGATGATCTATGGTACTAAATCCTTTCCTAAAGTCTGCCTGTACCACTGGTTGGTAAAAATCCAGTTTATTAGCCAGGCGATTGGTAACTATTTTTGTCAATATTTTGTAGAGGTGCGATAAGAGGATTATTGGCCTAAATCAGCGGTATCGCTATTCTTATATTCAATAATGACTTTAACGTTCTGCCATCTTTATGGTTTTTTTCCCATTTTCGATGTTTATTTTTGGTAATTACTAAGTTAATATTATGGATTCCGTATTAGAAGCTTCAGATGCTGGAACTTTTGATAAGTATAATTCCGTATAAAAGTCTTGGATCACTAAAACTATTTCGATCTTGTTAGTTATTATGACTTCTCATTTGTTAATCATTTGAAATATTTTAATACGCCCATGTTATAGTTGGTTATTGTTTTTTAATTGTATGCACAGGTAAGGTCATGAAGTTGGTGAGTGGGTGACTTTGTCTTTTTCTGTTTGAAATTTTGTGACTAATCTGTCTTAGACAAGTATGTGGTTGGGCGGATCCAGCTGCTAATTAATTTGTTTTTTTTTTAATTTAGTGTTGATGCTCAGTGTGGCACGTAGTTCAATAACATTTTATCTCGATCATTCCGCATTTCCAGTCGAAAATGGCCAATGCTTTTGATGTCTTCGTCTTTGATTTAACCAATATTTGCATTAAAGTCTCCTATTATCACGGCAAAACCTGTTCGTGCTGCTTTGCGAGCTAATAAAATGCCTTTGTAAAATTTTTCAATGGTTTCCTCACCCGAGGAGCTATATATGCTATATAACTCTATTTGATATTGCGCATAGTTTGGTGACTATGTGCTTTACGTTCTTATTCACTAGAACTCCAAATACAATGCAGTTTTTATGCTCAACGTTGGACGTTTACCAGTGGTTACGTCCGTGATAACGCCAGGTATTGATATCTGGACTAATGTTCTGCAGATGCAGGAATCACGGTGAAAAGTGGCACCAGTTTACTGACTATGCACTCTGCAAGTTGCCAGCGCGTACCGCACATTGTCCAAGAACGCAGAATGTGTTATTGTCGGGATGTTACCCTTAGAAATATCAGCTTATGAAGACGTTAATTACTACTTTTCGCAGATGCTTTCCGCGTTCCTTTGATAAGGAACGTCTTCTGATCTTAGGGTGGTACACTTGTCTTGTTTAACTTATTTCAAGAAAGTTTCATTTGATTCGATTCAGTTTTTCTTGGAGTAGGGCCATTAAGGGAATCTGAAATATTAAATTCACCCAAATGAGGTAACCTTGTGTTTAAAACTGCCATATTTCATTGGGGACATTTATAAAACGCCGCGCTTGCCATGCGTGTTATGTTTCTTGTGGTTATTAAAATATGCGCTTTATTTACCGCTGTAAGAAACAACTTAGTACTACTGAATCCAAATCATTCTCTTATATTATTTTACCCTGGATTTTCAACTAAAGCAAAGCATATATGATTCAGCACTCTAATTTTCTTCTATTTATTGTGTTCACAATTTTCGTTTATTATTTAGAGTATTCCTACATTCTAGACTTGCTCCGTCCACATTCTGTGGTAACACCACATTTCAAACACTTGTAGTTAGTTCTTTTTAAGGGTCCAAGATTTCACTCCGTACAATAATACAGAAAACACATAACATTGGAGTACCCGTTTCCTTAGTTATATATTAATATCACTAATACCTAATACTTCCCTTAGAGAAACAAACGACGCTCTGGCAACTTGTTCTTGTCCATATTTGAAGTGGCAGATCCCTCTATTCTCTATAATCTTTCTATTATATTATTTCTAATCTTTATGTTCATATTATTCTAAGTTGATTAAGTGATTAACATCCATATGGTTTTCTTGAGGTTAATTTTCAAACTGTAGTCGTTACAACGATTATTAAGTTTTTCAAGTAAATGTGATAGATCACTGAGGTTGCCTAACATCATCTGCGTGAAGGATATTATACCCTCATCTTCTTTATCAAGGGTTTCGTTCAAAATTGCTTCACTGTAGATGTTAAGCAAAGTTAAAAAGAGAATACAGCCTTGTCTTACGCCTCATCGCATTTCTATTTCTTCTGGTAAATTATTTTTCACTTTTTTATTGGTTTTCTGTCCCCAGTATAAATTGTTATTCTTGTGGTGCCTTACTTGTTACCGAGCGTAGGCGACTTCCCCGCTTACTTTCGTGTTGTGCGTTTTCTTTGCATTACACGAAACTAAGGGATCTACAGTTTAATGTGGGTTCCGAACTAATAAATTGAGAAAGTTATACTGAAACAAGTACCCTCGGTGGTTGCCCATTGCCTTTCGAGGAGGAAATGGTCGTAAAATTCCCATGTTGGTTTTTTAGGATTTAAACCCTGGACCTTTAGCTTAGCAGCCAACGCACGGCTACTTCTATAAATTGCTAACTATCATTATATCAATGATTTTTATTTGAAATCTCATTTTGTTAAAGACCTTTTTAAAATTGATATAACAGATGAAAATGTCCTGATTTTAGGGTGGTACACTTTTACAAAAACATGAGATACGTTAACTAAAAATTTTGTTGAAGATTTAATATGATTCACATTCAATCACGACCAAAGCATCTGCTCTTAACTCTTTCGAGAATAAGCTCCGCCCATTATCATGGCGGGAAAAATGAATTTAAATCGCCTATCGCAGAAAACTGTATAGGCGAGTTTTAAAATTTATCACTTATTAAATTGAATTCGGCGGATGTAACATTTGATGATTTACGTGTATTATCTTTGACATATAAATGATAATTAGCATGGACTAAAAAAACATAGTAACATTAAAATTCAATTAGTATTGACTTTATAATAAAATGAGAATTTTTTGTTCGGGTTGCATTTTAAAATCACATAAAACACGGGAATTCTTGTCTGTTCGTTTTAAATTGATTAAGGTTTTACTTCTATATTACAGTTTTAAACTTCGGAAACAAAAATGATTATTAGAGAAGAACCAACATAAATTTATAGGTAAAATATTAAATTCTTACTGATTCTTCTTCCGTAAACAAGATTACAATTCTTAAGAAATTAATCTTTGTCTTGTAATTTTACCAGCCAAACTTCGTCAAACTTTCTAAGAATATTATCCCTTAGATTTAACAAGTTTTCCCCACTTTTATGGATATATTTATATATTTATAAGTTTTTGCGCTCTTCTTAGATAAAAAATTAATATTTAGTATTAAAAGAAGTCATTAACATTGTTTAGGTAATTTTATGGACACATGTAAGAAATTGTTAATATATCTTATTTGACATGGTGCTATTGTCTCCCATATAATACAAGTTTTATTTTAAATCAGGGTGATTTATGATCTCAAGCGAGGTTATAATCCGTTTATTACAGTTTCTTGTTCAACAACAAGGTGTAATTTATAAGCAGAAATTGGGGAAGTAAAGAGAAGAAAAACACTTTACACATTGTAAGTGTCAAAAATGCGATGCGATTGACAACAATTGGATGTGTACAAATCAGTCCAATAATGTATATTAATTCGTGGTTTTCTACCAGTTAAATTCGATTTATTGAGAAAAACAAATTTTAGTGAAGGGAAAGAAGTGATCGACAATTGTCACGTTAGTGACGTAAGAAATTAGGGAATTAAATTTTAGGAGAATTTCTAAAGAATCTCAAATGAAGTAGTTTAAAACCACTTTGACTTGATGCTTATTCATAAATTCATAATTTGAAAATGTATTTTTTATTGACAAGAGACTATAAATTACCAATTTCGGCACGAGCTTTCGCCTGAAGTGTATACGGGTCTGGCGTATTTAAAATATTTTGTTTATTGGATTTAAACGAAATAAAACTAAAATTTTACATTACTCTGTAATAAAACGTACCAATGTTAAAGTTTGTTTATAAATAAATAAATATAAAATTATTAAAATCTAGAATGTCGATTAAATTAGCACATGCATGTGTGTAGTGTTTGTGTGTAGTAAAGTGGTGAAAATGACACCTCATTTACGGACCGAGCATCCTGCACTTTAATATACATCTCGAAAACAGGATCAACAAAACTAGAAAATCTCTGCACACATTGCAATGTAGTCGGGACCGCAATATATTTATTTTTCATTTGAAATTTTATTTTCATAACTCTCACATAACTTTTTTCCACCGTTGGCTCGGATTCGAAAATGATTTCAGGATTTTTCAAATAAACTTTATTTGCTTACATTTTATCACACTACAAAAATAAATCAAAACATTCAATTATTTTTAAATTCTATTAATGATATTACACTCCTACGAAATTTATTCTGCGGAAGGATATGGATTAGTTGATGGACAGAATAATATTTTATTAAATACAACAATTAATTAACTTTAATTATCGAAAATATTCAAAAGTAAATTTATATATGATAATTTGGCTAAAATGTTTTTACTTAAATTTAAGAAGTAAAAGTATTGTAAATTGTAACCATAAAAATTTAGATATCGAGATATTTGCGTTTTTTTGACATTTCTCGTTACAAGTCAGTTTTTGATATGTTATCTACCTGTCTATTTGTGTCTATCTGTATTCTTTCTACAGATTAGCATTAGACGGCTAAACAAAAATTGGAAGGTCCAATGATTTGGTTTATTGGTCACTTTTTTTTGCAAATATATAAAAAACCATAATCATTTTTAACTTTTTAAGAACTCGTTGCTGTTTGTTTCTAAGCTATATCGGAATGATATTATTCCCATAAACATCATACAATCGTATTCACCAAAATCTGAAATCATCGTGCAAAATTTGAAGAATTATATGACAAACTCAAAACAGCCCTTAGATACAGCAAAAAAGAAAAAAGTAATTCTAATTCTAGGAGATATGAATGTGGTACAACGAGAAGTCGCAGATGTAGCGAGCAGTTTCAGATTAGGTGTGAGAAATGATAGATGTCTGATAGAAAAAATGGAATTAACAATGATGAACACTTATTTCAAACCATCCTCAAGAAGATTATATACATATAGATCGCCAGCCGATAACTACCAGAGAGTCGTTAGGAATCAAATTGACTATGTAATAGTACACAAAAAATATTTCATTGCCTTAACTCAGTGAAAACTTACCCAGGCCTCAACATACCAGAAAATAACTAAAAAGAGCTGATCCATAAAAGTTAAACGAAATTGAGTAGCACAGAAAACAAAAGATAGGATAAATAGCGACCTTAATATCATGTCTGAAAATACCAATTCAGAAAGAGAAATAGAATAAAAACAACTGAAGCCGGATAAGGTAGATTAAAGATAGGGATGAATTAAACAACATACGAAATCTCATGGAAGAAAGAATGCAATATAGAAATAAAATAAGAACGAAGGAAAATACAAATAACTACACAAAAATTACAATTGAGAAGTCTAAACAAGGGAATTGTGCTGAACTAGAAAATCTATCAGCAAGGCACGATAGCTTCGCGTCCATAGAAAAATAAAGAAAGCAACATGAAGTAATATAAGAAGAGGCGGGAGCGCAATCCTGGATTCAGAGAATAACATGATCAGAGAAATTATAATAAAACTTGCAAGTTGGAAAAATTATATGAAGGAGCTTTTAGGAGATGCAGATAAGGACAGCAATGCGGCTATAATATAGGATGACGAAGAACCTATTATCACCCAGAAAGAAGTAGAATTTGCCATCAAAACAGTTAAAAACAACAAGACTCCTGAGCCAGATATAATACATGGAGTATTCTTAAACTACTTGAACCTGAACAAGCAAAGCTGCTGACTAACCTCTTTAACAAAATCTATACAGGCAGCCATACACCAAATAACTGGTCAGTATCCCCCTTCAAAAGAAGGCAAATGCAATAAAATGCTCTGAGCGCAGAATGATCAGCATGGTGAGTCATGTATTCCTTAACATTATCCATTCGCACAATTCGGTTTTAGGAAAGGATTTGGCACTAGAGAGGCGTTATTCTACACGTCTTCGAAAATGCATTCGATAGATTCAACATAGCAAACTTATATAAAAACAATGGGCAACAGGATTTGGCGATAGAGACAGAGCAATAAATAGAAGATCAAAAATCAGAGGAGTTTAAAATAGAGTAATTTTTTAATTGGAAATGCGTTTCTCGGGATATTTGACCCTTTCCAGACATTTTGTCCACACTGTAGATTATATAAGATTGTCACTGAAAAATGGAGGTGAGGTCATCACACGACTTCCATTTACGAATATCAAACATATCCGTTAGTTTTAATAGAAACATAACTATAATGCATTCATTATCAGCTAATTAGGTTGGCAGTATGTCTCTGCAACTTCATTTTGTTGTGATGTGTATGTTGCCAATAACTCCGATAATGACATCCGTCACTTTTGAATAATATTGAATTGTCAGCTGATTATAATGACAGTACGTCTCTGCTACTTGATGGGAATAAATTCAATTTTGGAAAAATTGTGTGTCCTTTCTAGAGTCAAGACGGCTAAACTAATCGGCATGGCAAATTCATATTTAAGCTTTTAACAAAACTTGGGAGGTTTCAGTGACTATTGGCTAAAATTCACCAACCGAAAGTGGTAGATTTTTGATTAGGTTTTTTTTTGCAAATATTTAAAAAACCATTAAGTTTATGAAAAAAACATAAAGGTACAAAAGTATTTAGAATTTTGTTCTAATCATTCTTTTTAAATTTAACATTTTAGGTACTCATCCTTGTTTGTTACTAAGCAAGGTTTTATTGAAAATATTTCCATCAAGTAGTAGAGACATACTGTTATAATAATCAGCTGACAACTAATGAAATAGGTTATAAAAATAAATCGATCAAAAGTAACGTATGTCACCGTAGGAATTATTGCATATACATTTTAACAAAATAAAATTGCAGAACCATACTGCCAATCTAATTGTCTGATACTTAGTGAAATATAGTTACGTTTATCTTAAAATTAACGGATAGGTTTCAAACACATAAATGAAAGTTGGGTGGTGGTGTACGAGGTCCGTTTAATCTTGTTTAGGTCAAAAACTCATATCCTTCTTAAAGAAAACTTTACAATTAAGAATTTGTAAAAAAAATCTTCATTTTGAAACTTTATTAACATCAAAAAGTTAAAGAAATTATGGTTACTTTTAGTAAGTTAAAAATTTAAAATTTTGTAATTTTTGTTCTACATATTATAGATACAAAGATACATGCCATTTATTCCCCTGTAAAATCTATATTTCACATCAAAAACTTTTATTTTATAATTTATAGTAGTTTATTTAAAACAAATAATATTTGAAATAGTGTTATACTAATACTATTACAAAAAACCAAATTTAAAAGTGGGTAAACTTTCACTAAAATGTATTTTTTAGGCGTTTATTTAGGTTGGTTTTAATTTTGTCTGTATTACCTTGTAATCAATTTTTGACTTCTACGGAACCGATTCTATTTTTCACACAAATTTATTTCCTAATATATAATTCAATATTTTATTACTTTTGGTCTGAAAAGCAACTTCCTTGTGAGTGACTTTAAATTTTTGTTTTTCATAAAAGATCCCAAAATATTATTATAACGTGTAAAAGAGATGAATAAAAGACACGACTTTATTTAAATGCTCTAAAAAGTAAATAATATATTTTTTACAAAATTGAGTCGTACATATGTAATTTATAAATGCTGTTAAAAATGGCTGTTTGGAGTTGTAGTAAATTCATTCAAGTTATGTATGCAAGGAGCGTAGTAAAGAATACTAAATAGAACTAAAGTGAAGGGTTGGGTACTGTTTCCTACCCCCTAGTGTAATATGTTGTCTCTGCTAGCGAGCAGCATATCATATCGATTGTTTGAGTTAAGTCACCCCTACTGCCTACTCTCTACCCGACAACCACCCCATTATTTGACCTACGACCCTATGCACTTCACCAACGATGATAGCTAATGAATACTACGCAATAAAATATAAACACAACAAATTTCTTCTAAAAATTTGTTGTATTAGGTAAATACATACATATTTCGAGGTTTGAAAATTATACTTGCTTAATTATAATTTTAAATTGTTCCTGCCTGAATAATGTTAGGAATGGCGTTTAACCATTAAAATATTTCGGATTCTTGCGAGTTATAAAACTAGGAAGCTAAGCTATGTAAATTTTGTAAACCGGAAACCCTTTGATGATTTTGACGCATTTGCTAACATGTGTCGAACACAGAAAAAGTAAAATAAATACACAAAGTGCACTCTATATCCCAAAGAAAATTTGATAATTGGTTTAAATTTTAAAATCAATTTTTTTCCTTTGAAAGGAGCAAATCGAGTTTATTCTTGGTGATGTTTGGCTAAATTGCACTCTATTTACTCTGATCAATCGATTCAAATTTAAAGATAAACTTAACGTAATTTACTTTCAATTCCTTAATTCTCACACTGAAATCGGGTTCTTTAAATAACAGCAACTTTGTAAATGACCAAATAGTGGTAATTGGAAAATACTTATTCAAAGCGTTTTACATATTAGTTAATTTTTATATTTTTACAATTTGTTATGAAGAGGACAAATTAAAATTATTAAATTATTCCGCAAATAAAATTATTACTAGAAATTCTTTTCGGATAGGCTGATTTCTGAAGTTAAAGCCCAATGGTGATTAGAAAAAAGTATTTGAAGTAAAATTTATGTATATTTTCCGTAGATCTGAATCCGCAATCCTTTTCAAATTTCAAAGTTAACCCCCTTTGCATCCACAAAAAGGAGAAATCTTACACAATAGAAATTGTATTTCTTCTGATATTTGACTGTTTCCAGATTTTTTATCTACCTTATAGGTATACAAATCTAACAGAACAAATAGATTAGCTAATGAAAACATTATTTTGGGTAAAAATAACAGGATAAAGGACTGAACAAAAATGTTCAATATTCTAAGCTCATACAGATGAATAGTTATGAAAAATAATGTCCGATTACCATAGATAAAGTATACTATTTATTATTATATTATTGTTTTACTTCGGTAAAACAAATGATGAAAGGCCGAGTATCTGCATACGATAACTTATACGTAATACTAAAATTTCGAGACAACATTGACATTAAATGGATAACCACCCTATTTAGTCCTGTATAGATAGTATTCTACAGGATTGTCTTAAATTAGCCAGTGCATTTATGGTTTGCGAGGCCCTTTGCGCAATATTTTGGTCCCTATATCATTAAGTTAATTTTAAATTTGAGTTGTTGCCTAATATATAATATACATAAAGGAACAATAAAAATGGAAAAAGCAATTGGACCGAAGGGGATACTAGCCGAGCTGTTAAAATATGTACCAACAAAAATAAAGAAAATGCTAGTATTCCTGTTTACAAAATCTTCTGCGAGTGCCTGTGTGCTTTCAATACTACGAGTATAAAGCCAAAAAGGCTGATTTATTTGGCTTAAACTTCGTGAAATTAAAACATTACAACTTTCCTAGACAAAAACCAACAAAAGAACTAAAACAACAAAAAATAAAACTGAAAACAATAATACTAGTATACAAAATAAAAAGCCAACTAATAAAAACCAAAATAAAACTAATACAAAATAAAGAAATACATAACTATGAAACAACAAGAACCTACAAACAAGTCAAGCAAGAACCACTTCTTTCAAGAAAAGTATACTTAACGAAGGACTTAAAATATATAACAAAGTTCCCGCAGAAAGAAAAACATAAAATCACTTACACAATTCGGAAAAAAAGTTAAAAAACAAATCTAAATATAGAGGAAAAAATGGAAAAAAAATAAAAAGACAAGACCTACACACAAGTCTAACAAGAGAACCACTACTTTCAAGAAAAGTATACTTAACGAAGGACTTGAAATATACAATAAAGTCCCCGCAGAAATGAAAAACATAAAATCACTCGCATTTCAGACAATAGCTATAAAAAACATCTAATTAAAGAAGGGGAAATTAAATAAAAAAAATAACAAGATAAGAAAACCACATGAAGAACGACAGCAGTCGAAGTGGGATAAAAAATAAATATATTTATAAACACTAAAATAACATGTACATATATGGATAAAAAAATCATATTTTAGCCTAAAATAATAGTTAGAAATGGAGATGTGGTTACCTCATGAATTTCATTTACAAATTTGAAACATATCGTAATAGAAACATAACTATATTTCATAAATTATCTGCCGATTAAGTTGGCACTATGTCTCCGCAACTTTATTTTGTTGTGAATTGTTTGTTGTCATTGTCAATAACTCCGATAGTGACACAAAATACGCCGTCGCCGTGTAGTGACGGACACAGCGTATTTTGCAAAAAAGATCAAACATTTGGATTTGAGTAGAGCAACGAAATAAATTTATATTTATGTATAATTAGAATAAGTTGTCTGTATAAGCGTTGTGCCTGTGGATTAAATAAAGAATCTGTTTATATTGAGAACAATGTTTTACATCCCGAAACACAACACATTGTTGAATATGATGATTTCTCGATTGGACATAATTTTTACTTAAAATATAGAACATTATTGTGGCGGCGCGACAAGTTATCCTAATGCAAGGAAATTTAATAATTCTATAACACGATTGTCAGCTTATTAGAATTTCACTCACAAACAAACAAGAGAATGAGTTTTTATAGAAAAAATTAGAGTATCAAAATTTATTGTAAGAAGCGAAATACCTAACCAATGAACTACCACTTCCGCTCGGTGGATTTTAGCCAAAAATTATTGGGACCACCATTTTTATTTAAAGCTCAATATAAGGTTTAAAATCGATCCGCGTAACCGCCTAGGCCTAGACTATGGAAGGACGTAGGGATTGAGACACACATACGATAGACGCAGACTGACACACACCACTTTAAAAACAACTTTTTCAGACAAAGGGTTAACGCCAAAAAGAGACCGCTGTTATTTTTATTTACGAAGTAAAAGAAAGTCTTGTTGTTATCAATTTTTTTTTTCAATATGGATTTTTGTGGAAATATCCGTTATTTCCACAAAAATCTATATTGAAAAAAAAAAATGATAACAAGACTTCGTAAATAAAAATAACAGCGGTCTCTTTTTGGCGTTAATCTGTACCCCGAGGTAGGCAGATATGCAATTTGTTTCGAGCCTTTAAAGTTAATTTAATCTACTCTTTTATTTTGTGCATTTCTGTAAGTTCTGTTAGATATCATGCACTTTGTTTTATCTTCATTAACTTTAAATCCCACCTATTGCATTTTATGGTGTTCTATAAACTCACCGACGTACCCGTAAATCCACATAAAATTTGTATTATTTACTCTATGATATTTATTTTCCTAACAACAGAGTGCAGTACTAAATTAAATAGAAAATGATTGAAACGGAACCAATATTTTAGGCTTCCCGTCGCACAAGTGTATTATATTTTGCTAATAGTTTTTGCGAATCCAATTCGTGTCTATTAATTCTTTCGCGAACGTTATACCGGTCTTTTGTGTCGCCATTATTCATAAGTGATAGCACGTGCTCTGCTGTTATTGCTATTTGGTCGCATATACTTTTAAAAGCAAAATTTTACCTTAATTCGTGAATGGTTCTTTCTAAATATAGGTTGATTTTATTTTATATTATATTGTTAATTGCCTGTTTAAAATTCTCAATAATTGTGATGATTTAGATTATAAGATTTTTTATTTTCTTTCTAAATATAGCACCAAGTGCATTTAACAATCATAACAAGAACACAACAAGCAAACAAACTGGTTAATAACTAAAACAAGGAATTATTTTAAATAAATTACACCTACACTTAAATTCTTTGGTTTGATTTTTCTGAGCTGAACATATATTTTTGTAGCCCGAACGGCTCCCATTTCCTCTGGAAATCAACGTGGGTTGATTGATCGGTTTCCTTTAAGATAGGCCATCACGTTGCCTTACTCTAAGTGAGTAAGTTCGAAAGTATCCGTTTCTGTTAAAGTTACTCTGACAAGAGTTGTAAGATTGCGGGGAATTCCCAAAATTACTAGATGGTAACAGAGTTTATCTGTATTGATACCATGACACCCGTATAGCGTCTCAGTTATTACTTTACTTCACAACAACTAGACCACGTATTTGTCTCTCGCGGAGCGTTTCTTTTCATACGCTCCTTAAATTGGAGAGTCATCACGATGTTGCCTAAAAGTTTCGCAATCGCATTCCACCCATTATGGATAACGTTACGTGAGGAGGCAACTCAGCTCTTTCCTATTTACTCCACAGTTTAATTCCTTTCCTCAAGTGGTAGCTGACCAGTGTTCTGGTGTTATCTTAAGTCCCCATCGCTATCTGCCAAAAGCTCGTTTGGCGGCAGACCGGCTGTGAGATACCCTTCATCATATGACATTCAGCGAAAAAGCACAAACTACTTTTAAGTGAACTTGTAAGTTACCACATTTTACAACATCGGTTCTCAACCTTAGGTACGCGTGCTGGTACAGGTACGTGGCCAAGCAGCTACCAGTACGCGAATGACATTACAATTTAAAACAAAAATCTATTAAGAATCTGTATTACTAAAAAAAGAAAAGAGAAGAAAAATGACTAAAATAACCCATACATTTAAATATTTAAGTTTGCAATTCATATCCATTATTTGCGAATAAAACTTAGCAATATACAGAGTGCGGATTTACCCTGAAATTCCCAATTTTTTTATTATAGATTCGGATTCTACGGTAAAAAGTATCAATCTTTTATTTAAAACTCTTTTTTAATTATCTTAGTTGGCGCTGTAATCGCAGGATGAAAGTTCTTTTTTTCTGAGATTACAGCGTCACCTACGATGATTTCAAAAAATATAAAAATGTATATATTTTTTTCCACAAAACTCAAATCTGTAATAAAAAGTGTAGGTTTTTGTTTAAAAATATAAAGTTTCCCCCTATTGTGAAGTATTATATTGACAGTATATTTGTGCAGCTTCATGGAAATTATTATTTTTTTCTATAAACTTAATAGTTTTTAAAATATTTGCAAAAGCCCTAAAAACCTATAAAACCTAACTAATAAACTATTACTTCTAGTTGGTAAATTTTAGCCAAAAGTCCTTAGGATCTCTCAATATGTGTTAGAAGCTTAAATATAAGTTTTTAGGCCAATCAGTTTAGCCGTCTGGTCTGTAGAGAGGACACAGACTGACAGACAGACAGATACACAGACAGACACCACCTCGAAAACAACTTTTTTTGAATAGGGGAGTCAAAAACGGATAATTCCGCAAAAATCTCGATTTCGAAAATTTTCGATTACTATACTTTCATTTACGAAGTAAGTTCTTTATTAAACGTCAATTTCAACAGAACTACATAACAACAATTTTAATGCGAAATGGACAAACGTCAAACCATCAACTTGATTTGACATATCAATTTTATCGATCCATAAGATATTTTTAGACTATTCCAATTTATATTTTCTTCTTCATCCTAACGAAAGTGTTCTTAATAAATATTCAAACATAAACATTTTATTTTCTAAATTAGATTAATTAAAATTTTGAAGAAATCATGCAGAGCATGAAGAATTTGACATTTTAACATGTAAAAAAAGTATTTCAAGACGTGGTTAATGTAACTTCAAGCATTTTTAAAGTACCGAAAGCACCCGAATCGGCATCAACCCGTATGTAGATGAGTATTTCTATTATGCTTAACACACCATATGTAGTGTAATATGTGACATTTTAAACACAGAAGTGGAAAAATAATATTCAAATAATATAAATGGAATTGCCTGTATTTATTTACAATTCTGTTTATCCTAACAAATATGTTACCTTAATAGGGATATTTCGAAAAAGTGTTTTTTGTTAAAACAAAACCAATTTGTTAAACAGAAAAAAAGAGTTTAAAACAACTGTCATCTCTACTTGATTTATTGGGAAGAGTAGCGAATGATAACTTCATTTTGGAAAAAGTTTTACTTTCATTAAAATTGTTCATTTAAAAGTAAAAAGTTTCAATTTATACCTGAAATCCGTTAATTAAATCTCCTTATATTAAAAGGAAAGAGTCCTGCAGATTGGAGTATGGGAAAAAGGGGACTAAACGATTATTCGTTCTAGTATGATAGGGTTCAGAATAATTAAATATCTTGAGGTCGATGGAGAATTTTAATAACCGTTTGCATATTTATGTCATCCAAGTAAATTATTGCCTAAATGTCTTTAAAATACGGGCGTAACTTTTATTATAATTTAAACTTTATTAATTTAATTTTTGTGTCATATAGGATTAAAATAGTGTTATTTTATTAATAAATCTGATTTTATGTTTAAATTAGTTACATTTCTTGAAAAATATCTATGTGAATAATGAATTTTTGTAGATAATTAGTATTTTATATTACATTGAATCTTATATTTGAGGTTTAATTAATTAGATGAAGTGTATTCTAAGAGGTAGTAAAGAGAATCGCCTCAATAGTTTTGGTGTTAGTTTCTAGTGGTTATGTAGTGAATGTGATTCATAATGCATAGTGAGGGTTAGTGGGTTTGGATTAGGTGAAGTTTACTGTGGTCACTAAAGAGATTAGTGTCTCTCCGAACTGGCATTAGCCAGTCCTTAAATAACACGTATTAGTTCAATCCAACCTTTATTTATATAAAACATGCCAAATATTAGTTATCTGTATATTAAAGCATGAAAACCCACTCGATATCTAAGGTAAAATTTAAAAAATTAATTGAATATAGCCACATTTAGTTTTAAAAAGTTAAAATACAGAAATGCTTTCAGATTTGTGAAAAATTATATTTAAAAAATCAATAACACATTTTTATTCAAATACTGCAAAAACTTGCAACGGAACATGACTATTTCGTGGCTTGATAGGTTTTTATAATATGGGGCTGGTCAGCGTTCCCTGTCTATTCTAAACCCTGCTGGGTGGCGTTGGGAGCGCATTAAACCAAAAAAAATATCGGTTTTTGGTTAACCGATTACCAATATCGAGAACAAAAAAAAATTTTTGGTTTTCCCAAAACCGGTTTCTAAAAAAACCGGTTATTGGAGATTTTTTTTGATGAAATTTAAGAAAAAACAATAAAAACGGAAAAAAATTCACAAAATAAACATTTTTTTTATTTAAAATTTAAAAAAATAACATAAAAAAATACAAAGTAATTACGACATTGGTTGTACAATCACAGATCACAATCACAATTTTTTTTTTTAATTATCAAACAAACCGGTTTAAAAAAATTATTTCGGTTAGGTAACCGGTTAATTAACGAAAAATTTAATGGTTACGGTTTCGGTTAAATTATCGGAAAAATGCAAAAAAATAAAGGTTACCAGTTAAAAAACCGGTTTGATACCCTGGCGTTGGGTGTCAGCATTTTTAGTAATATTTCTTTTGCGTATCAAATGCGTGTCTATAAATTCATTTGCGCACCGGATATAGATCTTTTGCTTCACGATTATTACAAGTGATAGCACGTGTTCTGTAATACGCATCGCTTCTTATGTATTTTCAAGGTAGATTTTTGAATAAAAGTATGGCTGGTTTTTCTCAATCTAGGTGGGTTCGATTATATTTTATTTTATTAATTGCCTAAGTTTGAATTTTTAATAACTATAATGATGTATGATTTGTTTTCTAAATTGATTTATTTTTCTCAATTATTATTACTATTAGTCGTTTATTATATAAGTTAGAATATTACATCACAATCGTCACAGCATTACAATATAAAAAATCTGATGTGGTCACCACCTGAATTTGTCATAATTTTTTTTTTAAATGTAGATTTTTTAAAAAATGGTAACAACAAAATTTGTTTTAGATTTAATTCTAGACACTTTTGTACATGTACATAAACATGATGGTTTTTCAAATATTTGCAAAAAAACGAAAAACCTCACCAATAAACTACCACTTCCGGTTGGTGGATTTCAGCCAAAAGTAACTGGGCTCTTCCAATTGTTGTTAAAAGCCTAAATATGAATTTTTGTGCTGATATTTTTAATAGTTTTTGAGAAACCTTGTACACAAAAAACGGCTACGGCTACACACACACACACACACACACATGACATTTTTTAATTTTGGTCAATTCTTGTTCAGGGTACCCTAAAAGGTGCATTGCCTCTAAAATGTCACCTTTTTTTTTGCACGATAAAGATAAAGTAAATGATAAAGATATGATAAAGTAAAACATTGTTCTAAATATTATTGTTCTTAAAATATTTGTTAATATTATTAAAACCATTGAGTAAACGTAATTTGCACTAAAAAGTAGCGAATATGATACATTCTTTGATATGACTTGGAAGAAGATTAAAAATTTTGGCGCCAAGGAGAATTTTTATTTTTTATTTATTTCATCGTTTGTCCTTTTTTGTCGTGATTTCTAGTCTGCATATAATTAAGCTGAGAATAAACAATAAATTTTTTCATATTCTGGAATATGAACCAGGAGACATCAAGTATATAAAACCACACAACGTTAAGATATAATATTTGAGAAAGTTCTCAAGACAAAAATGTGAATGACTAATATTGCGCCAAGAAAACTGGATTTGTATAAGTGTCTGATTCTGATTCCACAACGCAGCCTGCAGTCCACTGAAGAATGGTAAAATAACAATAGTTGTTTTAGATTCAGCATACTCATCAGATGCCTAATCTGGAAAATCATTGAGTT
>JARJDX010029682.1:0-12156 GCA_030264735.1 Gymnusa sp. GC000175 | reverse complement strand
GTATACCTGCCTCCTTTTCGTACACACTCAACCGACGGCTGATTGTATGCAGATTACCACTACTTGTAAATTCAAACTTGCAAATAACTTAACATCAAAAGCAGCTGATTCTCTCCGACTGCGTCTCCAAGCGCAAGCAGTTCCACATAAACTTACTACACCTGCTGTCAAAAATTTTGTTATATTGTGAATGCAGAGTCTGTTCAAAACCACTAATTAGTTTCTAACTATTTCAAATTGATTTTTACACCAAATATCACGTTATGTTATGAATAGTAATTTTAATTTCATATATTCTATATGTATGGCTAGCACCGAGGCAGTCGAGTATGTTCGTTGACTGATAATTGAGTGTTTAATGACTTAGAGCATATTCAAGAAATGACAGTTAAGATAACTGACAGTTAAATATGCCTAGTGACTGATTCTTTGATGTTTGGTTATCGAGTATGTTCGATGAATGATTGTTGAGTAAGTCATAAAGAGTATGTCGACTTATTGATGATGGCTGAAAGTCGAGCAAATTTGAAAAATCCACAGTTGCCCCTTTGTAAGCGACATCTGAGGTACCTAAAGTGTACAAATTATCATGCTACACCAACAAAATTTGAGTTTTGCCAGGGCGGCTGCATTTTATTAATTTTTTTAAGAGAGCAGGGTAGCCGAGCGATAAAACGCTGGACTGGCATACTAGAGGTCTCGGGTTCAAATCCGGCACAATTTCTAGATTTAAAATTTCTCTCCGCTTTCGGGTGGTTCGGAAGTCACCTTGAAAGCGTTGGTCCCGTCTGTGACGTAAGACCTCCCCTGTAACTCACATTCACGATGTAAAAATTAGGCTAAAAGTAGACTCCATCTACACCCGAAAGCGAGAGCTCTCGCTCAAAAACGGGTCCATACAAACATACATACTGACAAACTACTTAGTAGTAAAAAAATACCAATAAACACGGTTATAAATTTAGCAATGATAAAAAAAATCATAAGAAATTTTAGTTAAGCGATTAACGTATAAAATATTCAACATGATTCAAAGCTACTACAAGCAAAGACGTAATATTCCCGTATCCGGATTGATGGGTAATTCCCTTAGGCAATTCCTTAATCCTATATCATCTTACGTTCAAACAACATAAAAACATGATAAGCGATTTATATATAAACCAATTCTCTTTTCACGTTATAATTTATTTTTAGGTAAATTGTAATATTCGTTTTGAAAACGCTGAAAAGTTCTTCATTTTGTAGATTTTATATTTTAATATTCGCACCTGTGGTTTTGTACAGATTGTCTACGCGTTGAAACACCCCGAAATGTTAATTAAATTAGATTTAAAAGGTCGCTAATAAAAGAAGCTCGAAGCTTGTTTTGTTTTGCTTTGTAATAAAGATATAATCTCAAATAATATGAATACATGTTTGAAAATTACAGGGATTATCCTTTCGTTTGGCGAACGTGAAATGAAATTGAAGTGAAATGTAATACTATAATACATTAAGGATTTTATATTCGCATGAATAAATAATTTAATTTTTTTTTGTAGTATTGTTAGTAGGTGATTTATTTTTTAATGTATTTAATCACGTACAGTACCTATTTTTAAGGTGATTCAGACTACCAAAAGATGTTTAACTCGCTAAAGCTGTGGGCAGTTCAAAAATCCTTGCATTACAGCAGAGTAGATCACAGGTATACAACATCTACACAACATCTATAGGGAAGCCATTGTTGACATAAAACTGGTATTAAACCAGGCGTGAGACAGCGAGAGACCATAAAATATTTACAACTATGATGAAGGACTTGTTCAAATGCCTATTGTGGAAAAATATGGAATACAACATTAACGTCAATAGACTGGGCCAATCAATATTTGCAGGTGATTTTCCTAACTTTCCGCTACAAAAGAAGATTTACAACAAAGGTTTAAAGATCTGGTAGCAAAGACACAAGCTGTGCCTCAAAATGAACTATCTGTGTTCATTTTGAGGCACAGTTAGTGTCTTTGCTGCCAGATCTTCAAACCTTTGTTGTAAATTTTCTTTTGAATCAGAAAATAGGTGATGACTAGCTATGCCCTAAAATGAACTATCTGTTATCATTATGAGGCCCAGCTTGTTTCCCTGCTGCCAGATTTTCGAACCTTCGATGTAAATCTTCTTTTGTATCGAAAAATAAATGACCAAACAACCTGATATGCTGCAAATCTTAGTGAAAACAGTCTCCTGGAATAGGTTAATAAATACATATACTTTATTCAAAATATAAAACCCAATAAAGAAAATAAAAAGGTAGAGAAAAGTAAAGATGGGATGAGCAGCCTTTGGAAAGTTGAATTTTGGTCCAAAAAACAAGAAAATTTTCCAATATCTGTAAACCAAAATTTTTAATCAATGAGTTCTACCAGTTCTGACATACGGAGCACAAATATGTACTTTTACGAAAAAGGACATGGATGAGATGGTAAAAACGCAAAGATCCATAGATACGGCAGAAAACCAAAGTACAAGACATAGCCCAAACAGTACTGAAACTAAAATGGCAATTAGCTGGTTACAATGATAAATGCTTGAAGAGCAGAATACAGCAATGGCGGCCATAGTAAAAATAGATAGATAAAAAAATACAAAAAAAAAACATGAGTTAAGATAAGGCGACAATGTCAAAAAATTCCCAAGATATGGCGGCCTGCCCTCACAAAATATTTTTGTATCGTCACTGTCACAATTTTGTCACGCCACTGTCCAGTAAGAAGTGCGCACGCGCGGCTACGTCACTAGTTCGCTCAGCTACGATAGAAAATTGAGCTTCGACAAAGAGACAAAAATCTTGCTCTTCTTGCACCAACCTCCGAGAAAGCAAGGACAAATCCGTTTTTTATATCTGTGATTCTTATGTAAAGAAATTGTAAAAGTTTTGTTCTTCTTGTATTGTAAAACTTTTCTTCTTATTGTCTATAATTATCAAAGCCTTTTAGTTGACTTTGCTTGGAGTCGATTAATTTGCCTAAAATCAATCAAGAAATCTAAGTACGCCATTTTGGTCAAATTTGTTGTGCACGAGCTTGCACATTCCATTTTTTTATTGGAGGATTGATGTCAATCAGTTTTTTAAAGATAATAATCTGTGTCTATTAACTCTTATTTTTTGGTAAAGCGCGACAAGAATGAATTCCGCCTGAGTAATTTTTATTATCTTTTAGGCCTTGGTTTTTTTGTATGGAGAACTGTGTTCCACATGTACTTTTCTGCTTATTAATAGCATGTTAGTGCGTGGATATTCTCACAGGTAAAATTTTAACGGGCAATGATAGCTGTTAAAATTTATTGTTTTCGCCGGAGGACGAATGTCTATGTGATGGTCACGTGTGGATTAATCAGTGATTTAATAGTTTTTAATTAATTAGTTGCGTGTTCCTGGGTTAGCGGTGGCCTTGGGGCACATAAAAAATATCTGTATCATGAATTTACATTTAATTAACCATTTACTACTGATAAAAATTAAACACCGGTTTGGCTTTAGCTGTATTATTATTTGTCTAAACATTTTAGTGTTCTTCTATAGGTTGGCACTTTAAATTTCTTGTTCTTAAATGTTTAATGTTTAGTTGATCTTATATGTAAATAATGATTTTCTTTTTATTAATATCTTCTTCTTTAAGTGTAGTGACCGCTTCAATCGTTCACAATTCTGTTGGCTAGTAAATTCATGATTTTAACTTTGTCGACCGCTGCAGGCAACAGTTGGGTTGTTGTTTTGCCATACCATGTCCTTAGATTTTTGAATAATAATGTTGTCCTTCGTTCTACACTACTTCTTCCCATTATCTTTTCCTGAATGATAAGATACAGTAGACCATATTTTTTCGGATGCCGCATAACTTGTCAAAAATATTCAAGCTTCCGTCATTTTATGGTGTTCCCTAGTTCCTTAGTTTTATTTAATTTTTGAAGGATTTCTACGTTTGTTATTCCGTCTACCTAACTAACTTCTTATATCCTCCGACAGGCCCTTATTTCAAATGCTTTAATTTTTTTCATTACTGTATTCAGGATTCAACCCCGTACAGTAACACCAGGAATATGTAGCACTTGAGCATTTTAGTATTAAGCTTTACTGATAAATCGTGGGTACATAGAGCTCGTTACATTTTGATAAGAGTTTTTTGTGCTATTGATATCCTGCGTTTTATTTTTTTGCTAGGATCCCATTTTTTGTTGATTATACTTCCCAGGTACATCACTTTATTTACTTTTTTCAAGTTGATTACCGCGCGCGATTTGCAAAACACCATCGTGAACTATTCGGCAGCACACTATCTGTTGTACTGCCGAATAGGACAAACAAATAAGGCACGATAAAAACAATTAGCAAGTGACGATAGCAGAAAATACTGTTAGGCATAACAGAAATAGTTTAAAAAATAAAAAAAATTTTAGACCTGACAATGTACAAAATGAATACCTAAAATACGGACCAACAAGGATCACAGACATTACGAAACATGTAGCACGACTTAAGTGTAGATGGGCCGGCCACATTGCCAGACAATATTCAAACAAGTGGACAAACCGAATCGCAAAATAACACCCAAAAAATACAACACAAAGCCTAGGAAGACCACAAAAACGATGACCGACGACATAAAAATAACAGCGGAAAAAAACTGGATGCAACAAGATGCAAACAGGAAAACGTGGAAAGATTTGGAGAAGGCCTATGTCCAGGAGTTGACCATAACGGCCTGAGGATGATGATGATGATGATAAGTAAAAAAAACTAACAAACATAATAAAAACCTAACACCAAGCTCACGGCGAGTATCGTCATGGATAGGAAAATTGTTGCACACATTAAGATCACCTCCGGGATTAAGCAAGGAGACGCGCTTAGCGCAACACTGTTGTAATGGATCTGATAAGAGAAGCGGTCCATAATACTAATAAAGGACAAGCATTGGAAATAAAAAGATTAAACAACGACGACGCAACCTCACTAGCATTGAAGCGAAAAAGACTAAACGACGACGTAGTAACATTACTAGCCCAATCAAAGAATGACCTGCAGAGCTCACTATTTTTTATGAACAGTGCATGCTTTAGTATAGAGATTGCGGCTGAGAAATTTAAAGCGCTGGTATCGTGCGACATCATAAACTAAAAAGTATCATAGTTCTGGTATCTTGGTTCGAACATATCACACTCAAACGACGTACTAAAAGAAACAAGAAGACAAACAATGTAAGCTTTGGCGGCAACTACTGGATTAAACAGTCTAGTATTCTTTATAAACATCTGAGAACAGAAGCAAAGTTCAGAATCTACAAGAGGTGTATACGATCTTTAATTACATACGGTTTAGAGAGCATGGTCGAAACGACCGCATCAATTACCAACTGAGATGAGAATACTTCGCAAAATAGTGGAAAGAATCCGAAGGGACGGGGTAACTAAAACACGGACGAGATGCGAGTGTAATGTCCAGAACATCGAAAAATGGAAAAAATATGTCAGTTAAAAATAACTATTAAATTTTGTCCTGATAACGCTTGTGTACAAACCTAACAACACCTGATCAAGTGGACGGCTTCCAAAGAGAGAAAGGAAATGCTGGACGCGGTTGCCGGACAGCCTTTACAAAGACGTTTGTTTTGAGATTGTAAATGTACTAAATTGCTGCCGTCCTTATCATTTTCTTTATAATAAAATTCTTTAATTTTAACTTAACAAATCACACCATTTGAATTATTCTGAGGTGCCTAACACCACCCGATCAAAAGGACTGCTCCCAAAGAAAGGGAAGGAATGCTGGACTCGGTTGCCTAACAGACCGAACAGCCTTTACAAAGACGAAAAAGAAGAAGATGTGTTTCTTTTGAGATTGTAAATGTACTAAGTTTGCTGGCGCCCTTATAATTTTCTTTATCATAAAGTTCTTTAATTTTAACTTTACGAATGAAACCTACCGAAATATTTTGAGCAGCTAATTCCATCTTTGTAATGACAAGAAAAGTTGTTATAAAATCGTAGCAATTTTTTTTTTGAATGAAACTTGGCTGATAACTAGATAGATCTTTTATAAGAAATTTATTTCATAAAAAATAATTTTGTTGAAATTTTTTATATAATAGAATCGAAATAAAAAGTAAAAAAAAATGTTGTGAATATAAACAATTTACAAATATTTAAATTTTCCATTGAAATCAAATTAACATTGAGAAAAAAAAATACATAAAATTGGTTCTGAATTGTTTTGTAAAATATCTTTGTTGTGCAAAGAGAATTGAAAAATGTAGAAACTTTTATAATTAACATGAAACCGGGAAGCCTGTATAATACTAACGAAGCCAGATTTATTTTAGCGACTCTAATGAATCTTTATTATACTTGTTCTACAAGCAAAAATTTTAATATAAAATACATTTGTCATTCGCAAAAGGTTGTCACGTGTTTAGCACTAAATCAGAATCCACATAACCATTACTAATTTTATGAAAAATGTATAAATTTCCATTTTAAATTAATGCAAATTATATTAAATAACTTTACGGAAGTTGATATACTTTATAAATGTAATAACTCCTATCCTATACGTACACTTATTTCTTAGTCACGAGCAGCTTTGTGTTTCTCAGATATATATGTAGATCCATGTAATATAAAGAGAGTAAATCGTGTTTAATGTAATTCCCGATAACCGCTGGCGTACTTGATTCCAATAAACATCCAATTTCCTTTAAGAAGGGTCCAGTCATTTAAGCAGGTCAGTTAAGTTCTGCTGATCCCAAGGGATGTCTTTTATAGTAACATCGACGAGTATTCAACCCTGCACCAAGTACTTTCTTACAACTGTAACTGCTTGTATTAATGGCATGATATATAACTCTGTTAACTACCACTACAACGTTGTTTATTGCCTATGATATTGAAATATATTACACGGTGAATCATGTTGGAATGGACCGGGCAATAAAACGTTTGATGTGTTTAAACATAAAAAAAACTTAGCAGTATCGAGCAAGATAATTTTAACTGTGCAACCAATTTCAACTTTCTTTTACATTTTCTAGCATACAAATTTCACTAAATCAATATTTTAATTAAAAAAGTTAATAAAAGAAGGAAATACTCTCTTTCTATACCTATTCCATTATAACCGTGGAAAAAAGTAATTGAAACTTCGACGCTTATATATGAGATAGTAATAAAACAAAATAAAAATGAACATTTGGTCTTGAATAAATATTTAACATTCATTTTCAATGCAGCCTTCCCTGTTAGAGAATTAACCGCTTTTTATATATGTGGTTTCCTCGTTTATTTGTTTTACAATTGGTTTGCGTATTATGACCAATTTGGAAAATACATCGTTCATTATTCCGGTGATATATTAAGCGGCTTTTGGCCTGTTTTATCTGGCTTTATACATTTGGGTCTGTATATTTCATAACATACACATTTCTTGGTTATAGCATTCATTATACATTACCACATGCAATGCTGTTGAGGTTGGTTTCACACGTAATAATGCAGTTCAACGCAATGCATTAAATATAAGATATATTTGAATAGAATAATGGTGTCACCACGTATGTAGAATCTTAAGATATTGCACATTCTATATATTTAAAATTTTACTACAATAAAATATACTACAAGTAAAAAAAATGTTGTCAATGTTATATATCATGCCATTAATACAAGCAATTAGGGTTGTAAGAAAGTACTTGGTGCAGGGTTGAATACTTGTCGATGTTACTATAGAACAAATATTTTAACAATTCATTAAAAATTTTCCATGCTGAAGTCGGCGTTTGTAATTTCTGTTTTAATTCCGAGGCGTTTGCATGAATTTTTTTACACTTGTAAACTTTTACATGCCACTGCCACAACTAGTTTTGGTCCGCCGCGGGTATTTGATTTCCCAAGAACCACCCATATTTGGGAGTCATCACCCTATCCGCCACCAGGGGAGACGCACGATGGGAGACCAGAAACACACAAATATGGACATAGTTATCTATCTTAACAAAGACAAAATGAAAGGGCCCAGAAATTGAATAAATTAAAAACTATCTTCACATATATAGCGGAATAAAAAAGCTATAGAGCAAGTAAGAGAGTATCAATTCTAATCCATAACAGATACAAAGAAAAAATATCCAACTGCGAAACGTTATTGACATAAAAATAGCCTGACACACCTAGCCCACCAAATAGCAGTAATTGGTGTATACTTCCCAACTGACGATATTTCACCAACAATAAAAGATGAATTTGATACCACTCCTAATGAGGTACTAAATGGACTAGGAAGAAAAAGAGAAATGATCCTAATGGACGATAATATCAGCCAAATCGGGAAGAAAACGGGGAACCGAGTTGTGGAAAGCTTTGGACAAAATGTAGAAATTGACAATGGAAATAGACTAATAAATATGTGCGAACAACATGGTCTGAAGATATTAAACGGTTTCTTTTAACACAAAGACATACATAAGTTCACTTGGAGCAAGACACAGGACAACTAAAGTTTATTATTGATTACGTGATCATCCGACAAGACACGGAATAGGTGGTCCAAGATATACAAGCACACAGAGGCATAGAATGCGATAGCGACCACTACCTTGTAAATAAAAAATATAAGTACTCTTAAAAATGGAAAAGCCTGACACTGTAACGGTAGAAAGACATAGGATTAAATGAAAAAAAAAATGGAAAACCAAAAAGAATACAACTCATCACCAACTGATGATGGAATCGTCCCTATATATTATCGACCTGTTTGAATATAAGAGCATCAAAAATCTGTATACGTGGATAGATAGATAGATATATAGAGTTTATTGATTTCATGAGACATACAATATATAACATTACAAAATATAATAATCATAAACAAATATTTTTGAAACAAATTGGTTTTAGTTTGATATATAAGATATAATAGAAGACTAGACCAATCATTGGATAAAAACCACTTGAAAGGCCTAAATGAAAAACTATATTAAAAAATCTTTAACTTTATGCGTAAAGCCGTTGAGGAAACACTGTGAATGGTACAACATAAGGAGAAAAAAAAGAGGGAATGGTGGTCAGGCGAGCTTAAGAATCTTAAAATAAGCTAACTGAAGGCGTTTAACAAATAGCTTAACAAGAAGTAAATGACGGATAAATAAAAATACCGTAGGGAACAAGCAAATTTGTAAAAGAGGGCAAAATAGGGAAAGAATGACATGTGGGAGATGAAATGCAGAAAAATCAATACCAATATGGGCGGAACAAAATTATCTAAAGCGTAAAAATTTATAAAAAACTTAAAATCTAAAACAAATTCACAAAAAAACTTTCCAGTAATACACCAAAAACACTATCAAGTAATACACCAAGAACTTATCGAAAATTGACCACTATACATGACGCCGTCACTTACGCCTTACCGGCTTTAAGGCACAGAAATAACAATTTCTTTAGTAGTCGTCGTCAGCTGTTTAGGCCGCCACTTCTAGCGCATAGCTTCTTCTCTGCTTGTAATGCTGGCAACTTACATTACAGGTGGACTTACAGTTTAGCGTGGTTTCCGAACCTCTGGAGTTAAATGATTTCTCATCTAACTCCAGACCAGAGAAGGTTTTGGCCATAAAATCCCACGGGTTGGTAAGTTGAAGCAGACATTTAAATATATAGATAAATATTTTTGCATGCTGTGGGGCGCAAACTTACAAACTTGCACTCAGCAGCCGGATGCCTAGACCGCTGAGCTGTACTGCTAATTATGGTATCTCCAGAGATGGTATTTAATGCAGTATATTCTATGAAAAACAAAAAAGCCAGAAGCATTAAAAATCTACCAGCCGAATTGATAAAATACGGATTGGATAAGTTAACAAACTTGCTATTCAAACTCTTTACGATATATGCAAATGAAGCTAAGATTCCGGAAGTATGAAAATATGCATGGATTACGCCTAACCAATAAAAGGCCTTAGGTACAGCTGTAGCAACTATAGATGTATATCTGCAACGAGCAGCATTAGCCGTCTGTAGAAAAAGATACTAAAATCTATAATCAGGAAAAAATACAGCACCCACGTATTTGAAGAACAAGGGAGGTTTAAAGCCAAATGATCGTGTGTTACCATATATACTTTGTGACCCAAGTTATAGAGAAGAAAATGACTACCAATAGGTTTGTCGACCTAACAAAAGCATATGGTAATGTCCCTGTAAAAAAAATTATGAGAAGTAATGAAAAAAACACTAATAACATCACATAAATTGGGGAGATTAAACAGTTCTACCAAAATTCGGTTGAAGAGTAAAAAATTTCCCGTTACAAAAGGCTATGACAAGGCTGTTGCATCTCATCAACGCTATTTAAAATATACCTAGGTCAAGTCTTGCACAGGTGGAGGAGGAAAATGCCATGGAATGGGCATGCCAATTACCGATCAAGCTTCACTATACACCCTCCACTTCGCAGATAGTCAGATGTTGATTAAACACGGCAGCGAAAATCTGGAGTACATGAGTAGAAAGCTACTAAAAGAGTACGATAAATACGGTTTAATAGTAAACATGGATAAAACCAGATACATGTGTGCGGGTGGAGAAAGTAAAGATCTAACGCTTAACGACAGGGAAGATCTGGAGTACATAAGTGGAAAGCTACAGGAAGAGTACGATGAATGCGGCTTAATAGTAAACATAAATAAAACCAGATACATGTGTGTGGGTAAAAAAAGTAAAAAGCTAACGCTCAACAACATCACAGCGATTAAGGGCTGTGATGAATACATATATCTAGGACCCAAAATCATTAACAACGGAAGATACGAAAAAGAGATGGCAGATGGAGTGGTGAACGCAAAAAAGGTAATAAAAATCCTTAAATCGGTACTATGGTCAAGGAGCGTACACATAGAGAGCGGAAAAAAGTTATCTATAACTCTGTCATTGATACATACCTATATCTGGGTACCAAAATCATAAACAACGGAAAATGCGAAAAGGAGATGGCAAATAAAGTGTTGAAAGCAAACAAGATTATAGAAACCCTCAATTTGATGCTATGATCAAGGAGCGTACACGTCGAGAGTAAAAAAAAGATATCTACAACTCTATATTGAAAAGCATTGCACTGTAAGGCTGCGAAGTATGGCAGCTGAAAAAAACCTAAAATCGCAATCCACTAGCGACTGAAATGGACTTCAGGCGACGATCAGGTACTATATTACGGATGGCCCACGTTAAAAGCGAAAGAGTTAAAAACATCATGCGAGTGGAAAACAACATCATCCAAGATATACAACAACAACAACTATGCTGGTACGGTCATGTTGAAAGGATACAAGAAGCACGCATACCAAAACAAATAGTCAGATGGACTGCAACGAACAGAAAAACACTAGGAAGACCTAAAGCCTTATTGATAGAAGGGATGCGAAAAACAATGTCCGAACTTATCCTAAGACTTGAAGAATGGACAGACAGAGAGGAATGGCGATTGGAAATTGAAAGGCGTAAAAGAACGCTATAAAACTGTATTTATTATTATATGTTTCGTTTTATCAAAAATTTATTTTTTGTATTATATTTTTCAGAGCTTTTTAGATGTTGATGATGATGCCAAAAACTTCCTACACCTTTATCTTCTCTAGTATTTTGACCTTTATCTGAACTATGGATTTTTCATATTCTATTTAGATAAAATATAGAGCAATCATTGTTTTTTTAATCCCATCTTTTTATAAGTCTTTCTTTCGTCCGTCTTTTTGGGGATATCCATAACTTGCAACTTGAAAGCTGTTTTAATCTTCTGATATGTCCATATTATAATAATTGTGCATTCTTTATTTATTTTCCTCAGTGATTTCGTAAAACATCTTTTCTGTAAATCATTTATGTTATCTGATGCATAAGTGTTGTCAGCATATCGTATATTTTTGAGGGTGCGTCCATTTGTACTTTTTTCTCCATTGTTATTAGATAGCGTTTCCAAGTATATAACGTTTTAGCATGTACTGAATGAAAATAGCGAAAGTACATAACCCTGTCAATTTTTTCTATTATTTCAAGCATAAAACATAAACTACCATATGGCCAAAGAGAAGGATACAGAAGTGTCCACAGGGTATCTATTTCCCTTATTTC